>JAHPZR010053556.1:0-12747 GCA_019787425.1 Platygyra sinensis | reverse complement strand
ACTTATTAGTATAAATTTACTGTAGTCTATTGTGAATCCGTGAATTTGATTGGCTATATTACCGTTTTCTATCTGCCCATAGAAAACAGTTACGCATCAGTGCACATCTCGCATCAAGTTTGAACCTGATGTAACGTAATAAAACACTTCTTTTCTACGCGTTACTTGACATTTTTTTTCTTTTTATGCAATGAGACTACGGTAAATTTATACTACAGTGGAACCCCGCTATAACGAAGTGCAACGGTACCGGAAAAAATGTTCGTTATAGCGGGTCTTCGTTATAGCGAAGACCCCGTTATAACGAATTACCTGGTTAACAGCAAAAATATTCGTTATAGCGGGGTAACCAAGCTGGACCAAGCTGAACAATGGGATATACACCACGCAAAACAATCTACAGACTTGCGCGTGAACAGCTACATTTAAATAAAGCAAACCTTTGAAGGTCAAAGTTTCCCTATCTTGACCAATGGGAGTCATGTTTGGTCTATCAGCCATTTGAATCATCATACCGGTTTTACGGACTGCGATCGACAAGACAAAATATTCGTTATAGCGGGGTAAATTGTGCGTTGGGACCGTCAAAATCTATTCGTTAAAGCGGGGATTTCGTTATACCGGGCTTCGTTATAGCGGGGTTTGTTTCCACATATTTTACTGTAATTCTGCCGGGCTTTCATATTTTGTTCGTTATAACGGGGTCTTCGTTATGGCGGGGTTCGTTATAGCGGGGTGCCACTGTAAAGCAATTAGACTACTCGCCCTCGCCCTACATTTTAGCGCAAAATCGAGACTATTGTTTATTTAGGCAAAGCCGGATCTCTATGACTCATTAACAATTCAACTTATTGTCTACGACTCACTTTTACCACCTTTATTCGATCGTTCATTTGTTATAGTTTTTTAATATGATAACGTTTGCATGCGTTCATGCGTTGCTTGATTTTCTTGCATGTGTTGAAAAGAATGCAAGGATAGGTTTGTGACTCAGACCTGTAGGAACTGGAAGGATGGTGACATTTGCATGGATGATCGTTACAGAAAATACTTGACTTACGGCTGCGCCTTGACATGTCGCTTCTGCAGTAAGTAAAGTGTTCTTGTTCTAAATCGGTTTTCAGCCTACTGCCAAAACCGATGACATGGTACTTATTTGGTTTTGCAGTTTTACGCTCCCTGATTGGTTAAAAGTTTCCCGCCGCCTACTCAACCAATCATCAGCAATTAGATGCGAAACCAAAACACTCTTTGCTCAGGAGCGTTGTCTAACCCTTTTATCCATTTTCCTTCGAGTATCCATTGGTTTACTTCACTGATTGTATATGGGCAATGTAATTGCTTTTATTTTGGGTTTACGACTCTTAGTTAAAAGCCGCAGTAATACATGACTAATAACTATCGATTACATGCACCCAGGATAAGACGTATCATTTATGTAACTGTTGCCAAACAAACCTCTCGTAATCCGTGATACTGAATGGCTTCCACGACAGATTGTCGCGATACATACAGGGAAAACCCGTATTGTGCAGAGTGGAAAACACGAGGATTCTGCGACATGTACAAAGAGCAGCTGGAAACCTACTGTCCCAAGACTTGCGGTTTCTGCATTAGTAAGTATTCAGCTCTCAACAACCAGTTAGAGAGAAAAGTTCTCACTTGACTCAGTGATAAGATGGCAGGAATACTTTTTTCAATCATACCCCAATGTAGTTAATTATATCGGTAATGAACTGGGCCGAGTCGCTCAAAGCCCGATTAAGTTAACCCAGGGTTAGCGAGAGTTTTGAGCTGTAGTAATCTCAAACTACAACAAATGTTAGAGGTGAAAAACATTTTTAAGCGAGAAAAAATAATGCCTCAGTTAACGTTTAATCCTGGGTTAACGTTAACCAGCTTTCGAATAACCCGGCCCTGGAGGACAACATTTTGACATTATGACTTTTGGTTATGTTAATTGTTCGGCACCAAGTCAGTTGGTTTTGGCCGGTGATAATTATATTTTGCTGCGTAACTTACGATTCAACTTGCAGCTTTGAAAGTAATTATTTCAAGGTAAAGAAAATCTTATACAGAAGTTTATCAAAAAAAAAAAAAAAAAATAGTTAAGACGATTGCTTGACCAGACCAACACAAACTTAAATATGATTTTTCGCTGACGCTTGCAAACAAATGGTAGTTGATCGATCAATAAAAAAGATGCTTATTTCTTATCAAGACGCAGAATATGTGGAGACTCCGACTGAAAATGTAACAACACCTTCCCAGAATTTTACAGCAACGCCTACACCGTCCCAGAATTCCACTGCTCAACCAACACCATCCCAGAATTCCACAACTCAACCAACACCGTCCCAGAATTCCACAGCTAGTTCCGCACCTTCTCACAACTCGACAGCTAAACCTCCAAGCCCTCAGGACAGTGAAGCAGCTGGTCAAGTTGTTCCACTCAATGGCGGTCGGCCAAGACAATTTGCTGAAACTGGAAACACAAATTTGAAGAGAGGTTTGCCGTTAGTCCCGGAGAGGAACTCGCCATTGTGGTCTGTTAATGCTGATACTCGTTTGACTTTGCCACAACCTCAGCAGTACGATGACATGGGAGGTAAGACGCAACTGTCCATTTCTGAAACATTTTTATCGTATATGGATTCTATAGACATGAATTCACACTTCAGGAAACAGCTTAACTTTTCCCTCCCCATCATAATTTAGGAAAGTTCAATCAATCAATCAATCAATCAATCAATCAATCAATCAATCAATCAATCAATCAATCAATCAATCAATCAGTCAATCAATCAATCAAACGTTATTTTTAAGCGATAGTTTTCATAGCTACAAAGCTTATGGGGTCGTCAAACAAAGGATCTAATGTGCTAATCGACTCATAAAAATTTACAGTTTATCTGAGACCTACTGCTCTTACTGCAATGTTACCGCTTTGAGAAAAGAACAACTGTTGAAAGATCATTTTTCAAGTTGATAACTATTTAAGTTTGCTTTAACGTTTCGTTCATGTAAGGTGCCGTGAGGCGTCCCCTTGAAGACGGTACTTACTTCACTCCCGCCAAAACCAACGAGAAGTTTGATTACTACACCGAGCACTACTCACCAGATCCCTACGTAGCGGCCGCGCAGAGAGAAGAATGGATGAGTTCAAGTAATGGTGTCTCTCCGTTACCAAGGCTTAGCCGGAAATCAAAGAAACCGGAAGTAAAAGACGAAAAGGAAGTTGTTGAAGTGTTGAAGAAATCCAACGTAAAACAAAACAAGAATAAGCACAAGACTCCGAAACATTGAATGAAATGAAGTTTGGATCCATCCACTGGATTTCAACTTTACTGTACAATTATTAGAATCTTAGCTAGTGGAATAAACTAACAACGTGATGATTAAGGGGGTGGCATCTGGCTACTGTAAACTCTGGTGGAAGAAAGAATCTCTCATTCCAGATGCAGTCTAGTATGGCTGGGGTCGACTTTACAGCTACTGTGCTCCTAACGCACCAGATGTGACAAGCTGTCAATTCCTATAAATGTGACTCTTTCCAGATGGATTCCAGATCAACGAAACCGTGAAAGAAACCATCCCAAAAAATTAATATTCTAGAAATACTCGATGTTGAGTCATTTCTTGTCATCACAGAAACTATTTCCTTATCAAAACCAATAGAAAAGTATTTCGTTTCAATTTTAATTGTCAATAAACCTTGACTGACCTTAGTGTGTCATAATCTGCTTTCATTCATATATGTGATCTTTATTAGCGGCGTGTTCGTTCGTCTTGGTCAGCGATTCGCTCAGGCCCCGTCCATACTAATCCGTTTTCAAACGAAAACGGAGCTGTTTTGCTCCGTTTTCAAAAAGATTTGCGTTCACACTTATCGTTTTCGTATCGTTTTCGCCCGTCCACACTACAACGCCGTATCCGTTTTGAAAACGTTTTAATACCCTCAGTGTGCATGCTCAAGTGAACTCGACGCATGCGCATTTCAATATATCGGCCCGCGAAATTGGCGCCATTCTTGATTCTGCCCGTATCGTCTGTCCGCCATTTTGGATCCTCACGGTCGAGTGGTCTGGCGCCCGGTCGTGTCTATTTTGATGACGTCACCGTTTTCAGATAGCATCGTTTTCTCCGTCCACACTAGAAATCAGCGTTTTCAAAAGGCATCGTTTTCAAATCGCTCCACTCTAGAGAGCGTTTTCGAATGGCTCCGTTTTCGGTGATCGTTTTCGGCGTTGTAGTGTGGACGATAGCCGTATCCGGCGCAAAACAGCTCAGTTTTTGTTTGAAAACGGATTAGTGTGGACGCGGCCTCAGTTTGGTGGAATGAGCACAGCTATACCTTACTACTTGATGTTCTGACCCGGATGTTCTGACAACTAAACTTGCAATTCTCAACCTTTCTTTGAAATAAGAACGAAGTGAAGTTATCAGATTATCTTCAGGGGTACGTTAGTGGTAGTTATGTTGGAACTCAAAGTATCGTATCGGGTTTTTAGGCCAGGTGTCACTTAAAATTGATCATTGTTGCTTATAACAAATTAAAACAACGCAACAACAGTGGAAAGGTATACATTATGAAAAGGAATTGTGTAGCTCCCCAAACAGTTTTTCTTTCATTTTACCAAATTCGCGATGATTTTGAAGAAAGACTACTGATTATCAGAGATCTTCTCACACCTGCTAAATCAGGTGATCAGTTGCTTCTGGTGGCAAATGTGTGTTTATAAAACTGCGTCGGGAACCTGAAGTTGCGCAAAACAGTGTTCACCTTATGCTCTGTTTTCCAATATCTTGATGACGATTGATTATATATATAAAACCTCATGGGTTTCTATGACTTATGACTTAAACAGACACCTTCAATCATTTTTGGTTATGGTGTAGACTAATTCAAATATTAAACACGGAGAACTGTATCGCGTCTTGCTGATCTCAACTCGTTAATTGCTACGCATGTGTTTGCACTGAGTAAACACTCCAGCACAGTATGGAAACAATTTTATTTTCATTTGTAAGGTTTCTAAGCTGTAATTACTCGTACATTGTTGCGTTTTGTTGTTATAATAGTCTCGTTTCCTTATTTTTAGACCCCTTTTCTCTCTCGCGATGCTAATGAATTCATAAAATATTAATCGCTTCCCTTTTCTCTGGGAAATCTCAGACCAACTGGCAGAAAACAATTTGTGTTATTCATCGAATGCAGGTAAAAGCCTTGTATTGCCATTTGTAGTTATTGTTATTCACAAAGGGATCACATACGCTAACAACTTAAAACTCAACTGCACTCAAAAGCGCGTATAAAAACCCAAAGGGTAAGTGGTCTTAATTATTATCACAGTTAGGGATCATGAATTGTTAGATCAAGCTCGACAATTAGCAACAGGTAATCAAGTGGCGAACAAGTTGATGCCAGATTTATAACTGGTTCTAAGGTCCTTTCGGCGCTCCTTTCTCCTCTGAGAAATGATTGCTCACATAAACCGCTCGTGGATTTACAATATAAATTGTCTCCGAGCTGAAATCAAGTGTTTATTATCCTTGTTTATTGTCCGTCATTGATTCTTTTTGCCAGCGTTTATTTTATTGACAGTATGGCAACATTTTAAGATTGTAAGAAAACTAGAAAGCTCGTGAAACCTACGTGTTAACAGTATCTGCGTGTCGGCTAACTATATTGCCGTTATTAAAGGCTAATTTTGTTCACGACAAGCAAGCAAATCGTCTAGAGAAAAGAAAAAAGAAATAGCCGCGCGAAAACTGGAGCCGAGAAAAGAGAAGGACTGTGGACGTAGCTGGGGTTATTCTGGCAGCCATTTCTTCGCGTGCGTGTTTTACTCCTTTTCCTCTCAGAGATCCATGAAGAAATGGTCTGGTCTTACACGATCTTGACGGTGAACGAGGTTTTACTCCCCTTGTGCCAGTTTCTCCACAGTATTAATTTAGGGTAATTTAAGTAGGTGCTGTTTAAGTTGAAAACCTAGCTTTTTCCAACAGTTTCCTGTCTTCCATGATCCCGCGATGATCTTCTCCACATTACTGTTTACATGCTGCGCAATACTTCCAAGAATAGGTAAGGAGTATAACTATTTCAGCTGTTCACTTTGTAAGTCTAATGCGCACTATTTTACTTTTGCGTTTGACTGCATTTTGTTTCCCAGATGGTTCGCCATTTCAAGGACGAAGTATGCTTTTCCGTCGGTCATTTATCGGAGAAACCAAAGGTAAGTTAGCTTCCATCGCAGCCTTAATGTATAGCGTCACGCAACACCGTGAGGAGCCAAATATTGGCTTCGAAGAAAAATACGAGCAAATACGAATACGTAACATAAAAGCAACGAAAATTCAGGTCGCTTCCAAGCCAGCCATGCGATATATCTCGAACGTGCTTAATCACGCGGCAACAACAGGAAACTATGGCGTCACATGTATTGCAGGCCTCGTCATACAGTCTATTCTCAAACAAATGACCACCCTTAGTTAACCAAGCATTAAAGAAAGGAGGCTATTGAAAGTTTCAATAAGAGTTTATCATATTGATCAGCGTACTTCGTGATAAAACATTTGGCCGTTATAAGTAGAAGGTTGTAACTGAAAAATGGGTTTTAAACACCATGTTTATGAGGCTACCCTCAATTCTTATACATTCTCTCTGCTTTCCAAGGTTGTGATCGAGACTGCCAGAAAGAATGCATTGCGGTTCACAACAAATACCGAGCTAACCATGGCGCCCCTCCGCTTGTTTTTGATCAGAAGTTGGCGGATGAAGCACAAGCGTTGATTGACAAGGGAGTCTTCAAGCATTCTGATTGGGTGGAGCTGAAAAATAACGGCGCTGCATTTGCTTGGGGATCTCTCTTCCCAACTTTTACTGCAGTCATCAAAAATTGGCACGACGAAGGAACTTATTACGACTATCAGACTGGCGCCCCAAAGAAACAGTCACAGGTAAAACAAAACACAAACTGAGTTGAGTGATATTTATGTTTAGAAATAAATTTACTTGCTTAAGCGAATGATGGCGTTTAAAGCAGTCAATGTGTTTAGCTGCACTTAGCTAGTTCACAGGCATGACGCTTAAATTAAAAACAACAACAACAACAACAACAAGTTTACCAACTAAACATGATACGCTTAAAAATTCTAGTTGGCGTTAGTTATTAACCATACATCATTTCAGGTGGTGGATCATTTTATGCAGATGGTATATAAGAAAGCTCGTAAGATCGGCTGCGCACGAGGTGGATTGTATGGTGAACCTTGGTACGTGGTTCATTACGACAAAGCACCAACTCCTGGACAGCCGAGCACTACAATGAATATTAACAAACCGAAACAGGTAACAGAGTAATATAAACAGCAACGGTTGTTGATAGACATGTTTTTGTAAGATTGTATGAGCAATAGGCTCCATTTAGTGAAAAAATAGGCTCAGATTTTTGTCCGTGGACATTCGGCTTTTCCGAGAGGCAAATAGTCCTCTGAGAGAGTGGCTCGAGAAAAACTGTGAGCTATATTTTAGGGCTTAATTGAGGCTATTGTGTTGAGTATCCGGCAAAACTTTTCCGCAACATGCACAAATTTGAAAATTGGGGAATCTCCGAAAATGACTCGGATATTTCCCCATTTTTGCTGGAGAACTGTCTCGTCCCCAGCCGGCCGCACGAAAATAAAACGTATAGTGATTAACTAATGAGGAGAGGCGTAGGGAATCATGGCTCGAAACTCCTCACTCGCTACCAGCTCCCTTTTGTACACTCCCAGTCTCCCAATCGCTCTTTGCGCTAAGAAAAATATATGAAAAGCCTGTGGAAGAGGCAGGCTGGCGCATATTCAGTCACGTGACGCGACCTTAGACAATGTGACGCTAGCGAAATATTTGCTGGATTATAATTAACAATTAGATTATTCGCTCTCGATTTCTATGAGGTGATGTTGATTTGGCCTTCGGCCTCGTCAACTATCACCTCATAGAAATCGAGAGCGAATGATCTAATTGTTTTAAAACAACTCTTACTAAAGTCAGGAGCCCATTATTACTTCAAATAACAGTTTCTAATTCTTTCCCACGTGATTAAACTTTGCGCCCGGATTGAATTGGCATTTAAAACTGAAGTCGTGTTGGATCGCGCATCATTTTTTTAAATACTGATTTCAACTTTTCTAAGTCAAGAAAACGTAAATGTCCTTCGTTTAGTCTTCTCAGGATTTTAATTATCTATTTTCATCAAAATTTTCCTCCAAAACATTGGCAAAATGAAAATACGTCGCCATTTCGTAGACGAGTTCCAAGTGGCCCAGTCAATCAGATTACAGCACTTGCGTTAGTATACTAGTAGAATTCTACTATCGTATATTTTGAACTACAAGAGAGAATAGTTAAGGTTTTTATTTTAATGTTTGATACCAGTTAAAGGGGCTACGGTATTTTGAGTTTTTTTGACCATCGACAAAATTACTTTTAAATTGAAGGAAACCTGAAATTAACGAAAATAACGGTTTCCTATGATTTTTTCCACGCATTATTGGATTTTACGCTTAGACGAAGTTGCACGTATTGAACTGTCCTTGGCAACTTTGCAGTTCTTTACGCGCGTACCCGCTTTCTCAATATTTTCAAGTTTTTAAAGTCAAGAAACCGTCAATGTGCTTCTTTTAGTTTTCTCAGGAATTTAATTACATGTTTACATCTAAATTTCCTTCCAAAACCTCGGAAAACTATAACAACAACGCATTTCGAGGACGACCGGCAGCCAACTGCACTCTAATGGTTGATAGTATACGAGTAGCTCAGCCAATCAGATTGCAGCATTTGCATTTGTATACTAGTAGAATTCTACTAAAGAGTTAGATAATAATAAACCAAAGATAGTTAAGCACGGAGAAGATTGACACGGATTACCAACAACGAAATTAAAAAATTTAGGCTAAATTTTTTAACCGTTTAACTGTGACGCAGCTCCTTTAACAAGTGTTAAAGTAAAGTACGGACATTGTTTAAAGGGGCTCAGTCACGGTATTATGAGTTATTTTGAGCATCGACAAAATTACCATTAAATTGAAGGAAACCTGAAAATAATACTTTACAAAGATAGAAAAACATCAAAGAGATGATAATTAACCATAAAGAAACAAGGATGGATAAGGATGGAGAAGATTGATACGGATTTGAAAAGTTTAGCTAAACTTTTCAAGTTCGTTCGTCCGTGACTGAGCCCCTTCAACGTTTCATAAAAAGAAAATATAGACTGAACTGCTCTCCCGCGTAACATTCGAACACAAAATAGTGAGTAATCTAAGTAACTAATCCTTCGATCCCGTCCTATGAACTTTCTGTTTTATTTATTTCACAATTGTTTTCATTTAACAGGATGACAGTGAATGGTTCAAAGATGGTTCACCATTTTCTGAAGAGCTGAAAAACATGCAGGAAGTTTAGGATTAAATTGCACCATGTGGTAAAGAGGAAAAAAAAAAGCTTTATCACTTGCAGTCAGAGTCTACACCAGTGAATTTCAACAAAATATAACCACAAGCAAGAGAACTTATAACCGCTTATCTCTGATGAAATGAATGTACTGTAATTACACTTAAAAATAAAATTTTCTAACTTAAGATGTGTATTATCTTTCTTTATGTCAGACAAAGTTATTGAAGAATTTTCCTGCGCAATCTTGCTGAGCAACTTAACGGCCTCACAAATCCAACTGATTACCCGCAGCAATCATTAAATCCAAACCGTTAAAAGAAGTAAATACCTGTGTACCGTCTCAACGTTTTCCATTGAATATCGCAGAATAGTGCTTTTGGTAGCAGTAGCGTCGAGGGACCTTTGCCAAAGCTAGACGCAAAAGCTCGTGATCATCCAAAAGCATTGAGCGCATGACAAAGTTGGTAATATTAATTTTCACTAGTGCACCCCAAGGAAAAACTAATAAAGCCATTTTACAAGTGTTGATTAAATTTCTTGGAAGTGTCACATAGGCATGATTTCCATCGCTCTTTCGAGTTCGGTCAGAGCCGGTTTGAGGAGCGCGCTTCTTTTTAAAACAGCAGCTAGTAATCGAATTTAAGATGTTGCGTGTGTCTTACACTGATAACCAAACGTCATATTCAATAGACAGTCCTACGTACAAACTTCTTTCTACATCACATCTCATCACACTAGAACGTTTTCATGTTTTAACAGGGTTACACGTCTTGATATGTACAATTCAGGTTTTGGATCACAGTATTCGATGTTCAATGTTCTTGGGAATGAAGTTCTTAGTCTGCATCTCTTTCCAATACGGCGAACTGTCCATGAACCACATCAGATCCGGCTAGTGAATAAAAAAAAGATATTAGAGTGGTTGAAGCAAACCTTACCAAACTACAGCAACCAAAATTTTATGAACAAAGATCTTAGTCCAAAAATACATGTAACAATCTAGAAGTACCATCTCTCTATTACTGTGCGTTTTGGTGTCATATCAAGACTTTGTTTCCTGCTTAAGTATTTTTTTCTCATTACTTGACGCTTATTATCTTTTGAGGTAAGTTAAAAGGCCTGCAGTCATACGTTATGTCAAAGCCGTTGTAGCAGTTTATAGTGAAAAAGTGAAAAAGTCATATACGATGACTTTATGTGACCCTGATACAGAAAGCAGATTTCACTGTCTTGTTTTCCCCATTACTGTAAAAGATAGTTAAAAACATTTCGGCTTTTTAGTCTGTCTACTGAGTTCCAAGGTCGCCTTCTCCCCTGAGGCTGAACAAACTGCAGCGTACCTCTTTTGGTTCACCCACGTTAGACTTGTCAAAACCTGGCACACCCGCTATGACTCCTGGGGTATCCATTTGTGCAATGTAATATGGTTCTCCGTTGATAAACGTTTTGCCGCAGCCGAGCAAATGTGCACCTTTCCAAACCACCTGCAAATAAAAAAACTTAATTAAATTAACTTACATGGCTGGTCGCAAACTTTTTTTAACTAAGGACACCCTGGAAAAGTCCAATAGACCCTTCTCCAAAATGGCGGCCGAAACTTCAAATAAGTCAAAATTAAAAACGCATAGCAGCACAAGAAAGAACACCTTTACGTTAGTAAACCTGCAAAGTTTCAGCATTTCAGGTGTTATATCAGCTGAGAAAATGTAGGTTGAAAATTAAAAAATTTACAGACGTTTGTATGACTGGGGTACTTAGTGCATTATACCCCCAGTCATACAAACGTCTGTAAATTTTCGGCCGCCATTTTGGAGAAGAGTCTATAAGAGCTTCTTTATTTGCAAGCGAGTGATAGTGATTGCATCTAATATAATTCTAGAACTACAAAAATGCGCGTGTAGAAATTTCTTTTTAACCAGACCTGAGTGAAGTGATTGACCTTCATGCCTCCATTACCAGTACCAGTTGACCAATCATAATCTCTCTCCTCGTCATGCCAGGCTTTTACTGCCGCAGTGAACGTCGGGTAAAGGCTACCGAGCGCAATTGTTTCCCCACCCTGTCCCCCTGCCCAGGGAGAATGTTTGAACACTTTCTTATCCGCCCATCGCTGTGCCTGGTCTGCTAATGTCTGGTCCAGTAGTAGGGGCGATGCGCCGTGATTCAAACGGTACCTGTTATGAGCCGCTAGACATTCTCGCTGACATGAGGTGTCGCAACCTCGAAAGAATAAAAGACAAAAACTGTAAGCCACATTTAATTGAATTATTAAAAATAACACAGAATGGCAAGATAAAATTTATTACTGTGCAAGTACTTTGCAGTTGGAGAGTAACTAGCTTTTTTGCTTTCATTCTCAAACTCATTAATAATTCATAAGCGTGATAGCCAATAAAAAATGGCTAAATTCGTCACGTGCACGAGTTTTGATACCCAATGAAAACCTAGATGAAAACCACACGTGTTTTGGATATCGTATCCAAACCATACGTTGCTTTCATCTGATTCCTCATTGGATATCAAGATTCACGCATCAAAACAAAAGAAATTAAGCATAAGAACAGAATTTAAAAAAATTAGCATCATTGGGAACTTGCATTTTAATAAGATAATTTTAACAATAAAACTCAAGAAATCGGAAATTAAAACCGTTTTAAATACACATAGCGTCCGATACTAAATACTGTTCCATAAACAGTTTTCGGTGGACACCTCTTTACCTACGTTTTGCTCCAATTCAATGACAAATTTTCTTTGCCAACAATTCAGACTCAAGCATAACGATTTCCTTAATATGTAAGTCCAGCGCTTTGAAACCTAATGTAAATCAGGTAATATCTGAACGAACCTCCCGAAGGAATGGATATTTTTCTTTACCCGAGTAAATCGCTATTCGTTAAAATAGTTTACGCATATTTGTTTTATACCTTGATGACGGGAAATACGACTTTCTTGACTTAATTGTCTTCTTCGTAAACCATTTTTGGCTCCTACACCGTGCCACTCCTTCCTCGCTCGTGGTTGGACGCAAATGAATCATGCATACAAACGCGTTCTTTTGGAAAAGGGGAAATATTTAACTCTTCATAATTTCTTATTGTTTCGTTTGCGAAAACATGTCACTGCATAATTTCCTATTGTTTCCTTTGAGAAGCCATATCAAAAACTCGTGCTTCGTGTTTCATCAGGGGTTCCAAACACCTCGAAACAATAAAAGCACTCGGCCTGCGGCCTCTTGCTTTCATTACTCTCTCGGTGTTTGGAACCCCTGATGAAACACTCGCACTCGTTTTTGATATATTACA
>JAHPZR010053555.1:2500-15724 GCA_019787425.1 Platygyra sinensis | reverse complement strand
ATCGGGTAATTATTTAACAAGTTGTCAATCTTGTTATTATGCTGTAGTAATGTTTGCGTTTTTCGTTTTAAAAAATCACATGATGATGTCACTTGTTTGGAATTCTATTCTGCTCGAGAACGGGCGGTGTGGAGTTACGGGAAGTTCTCTTTACTAGCTAGTTTTCTACAGTGACATCGCCGGCCGTCTTGCATCCTAAACCATACGAAGTACGAAATCACGTGCAATCGCTGCACGATACACGAAAGTACCTCGACAAAGTGTTGTCATTTTTTCCAAACTTCGGACCCAAATCATGGAACAACCCCCGGACTCGATCAAATCCTCGGCCTGCTCAAAAGCGTTTAGATCTGTATCAACCGACGCGGATATCAGCTGTAATATGTAAACTTCTTTTAACATTTCTTTCCTTTTCATATCTTACTTACGCATAGTTTATACTGTACAATTTATATACATTAATTATTTTTTCACTCGTACATTTTGTTTTTTTTTTATAGTAGTTATATAATCTTAGCTAGTTTAGCTTAATATTGATTTCCCAATGTGCATTTTTACTTTATTATTTTGTTTTCTTGGCGCATCTGTAAACTATCTGGTGCAACCTGTAGACTCTGCTTATCAGGTCTATCGGATGCACCGTTACCATAGCTACGGTGTGCTACCAAGTAAATATGTCTATGTCTACCTTCTCCGGAGATCCAATACTTGCTGCACTAGTTTCCGTATTAGGACTGACAACACCATCGGAATCCATCCACACTACGTAATACTTTGAGCCAAAGATCTCACTTTGTCCACAGCCGGCCTTCCTTGCTTTTTTCCATACGATTTGTGTGAAATCGTGGAGAGTTTTTCCCGTCTTTGATCTCCCTGAACCAAAGTCAAAATCCCTCTCCTTGTCATGCCAATGTTTTATCACAGTTGTAAAGTTCTGAAGCTCATCTTTGACATCCCATTCGATCAGCTGCCCGTATTTCCCGCGGAATTTCATGTCGTATCCAAATCTTCCACCGTCCGCCCATTTCTGGGCCTTGTTAGCAAGAAAATGGGAGAACTTGACTTTCTTTGCGTGATGGTTCAAACGATATTTGTTGATGACTTCAATACACTCTTTTTGGCAAGCTGAATCACAACCTGTTGAAAAGAGGTTTAATGTATTTCAAAGAGCACTCCGATATTTATGACGCTGTTGCACAAGATATGTTTTCGCAAAATCTCGCTTGGGTAACACAAACGTTCTGTCATTAACATGACTGCTATGATTTCGTCGTTATAAAAACGTAAATGCCACATTAACGTTCAATCGTTGCAGATGGAGCGGTTTCTCGGGCTGAATCAGGAAAACCATTCAGAAAGTGCAAAGACAACTTCATCTGGCCTGTTTTTAGAATGGGAAAAGTACTAGTTGACTTTATTTTTTAGTTGTGGCTGCTTGTAAAATGCTTTCAGAGTGAATTAAAGAATTAAAGACCCTTTAAAACGACCACAAGTTGACCCATATGGCCCGTTTTCTAAAATCAAAAAAGAAATAGCCCTTAAACGGAGTATGAAGGTCTGAAATTTGTTCATTTCCGAGATGGGTAGTGTGTGTCCATTACCCATAGATTATCATTATCACAATCAGTATCAATAACTGGTAGACAATAGTCTAAGCGCTTGAAACTCGCTGGTGTTTAAGAATGGCTGGTCAAGTTCTTTAGGAGTCTTTCCTTACGCTCTTCGAAGCGAATGCAAGAACATGTGAGCCATGCCCGAATAAATCCAATCTGAGTCATTTGTTCACGATTGCTATCTTTCGACTATTTCTCCACGACAATCAACAAAACCTCAAGTTCCCCTTAAACGTGCATATGCTGATTATTGTTACATGTTTAAGAAACTCGGACTCTCCATTATTGTTCCATTACTTACAGGTGAACACCTCAATTAATGAGTCTAAAAATTCAAGAATGCATGAAGCTGGTACACTTTAATTAAATCTAACGCGACCATGACTCGTTCTACCTTGATTTTTTCGGTCCCCGTCACCTTTTTAACAATGAGCCAAATAAAAACAAATCAGTAAAGAATAAGTGCAATAATTAGGATTCTATTTTGTTATGAAGTCCGACTTGTCACAGTTACCTGCCGTGCACTGCTTTATTAACAGAAAAATTAGCGTGGAAGCGAAGATTGTTGAAATCATGTCTCCTTGAAAACCATCTAGCTAACATTCTAAACCTGTGAATAGAAACGAGGGTAAAAAAGAAAATGTTAGTATAGAAATATTTTGATTTCGAAAATTTATCTTGGGCTGCTAACAAATGTTATGGATTTAGAGAATAAACATTTCTCAGTAATTATAACCAGTTGGTTGAAAATGTTTAGCTGCATCACCAGACACCTAAATCTTACCATCATTTCGTTTGTTTCTTTAACATTCTGCGTCCAGTATTTTGCCTTCTAGCGAAGCGAAGACATCATTTTTTTCACTGATTATGGAAACTTTAAGCCAGGTAAACTTAATAAAACTAAAAATATCTTTTTACACTTCAGGAAAAACTTTACTTTTCAGGTCGGTGAATGTCACTCATTATTAATTTACAAATAACAGGTCAGGTCCTGAAAGGGTTTCATAGCTGTGTTGATAAGCCAGTCACTAACTAGGTGATAAGTGCTAGGTTTCCTTACTGATAAGTTTTTTCACGCTATCATAATTCACGCTTAAAACATTATCGCTTCATTAAGAAATACCGTTCACAGAAAATACTTCTGGAGGTAGTGGCTGATCACTCAGTACCTACCAGCTAAAGGATAAGCAAAATAGACAACAAGTTTCCCCTCTCTCTCCAGTCGGGTTGAATTTTGCAGGTTAGTGCAAATGGAATATCAGTTCCATTTCACGCTTGACGGATCGGTGTGATCCTTGCGATTTCTCTTTAAACGAGATACTGTTTTGTGGCAGAGTCGAATTTTTCTCTGACTCTTACAAAACAAGTACCTCGGTATTGTGCAGCAGTCGTAGCGTTCTAAACCCGAAAAGATCTTTGAAGAAACTCACTTTTGCTGTTGTTGGTATGACCAGGGATGATTAACTTTCTGTAGATACTTAAAAGGTCATGGCTATTATATTAAAATAAGACTGAAGCTTGTGCAATTTTCTTTTATGGGCTTCCACACACCAATCATGCAAACCAGCTGATTTAGTACACTTTTATAACCGTTTGAAACTGACGATTTTGCGCGTGCGTAGAAAGAAAAGCAAAACGAAGATATTGTAGCAGCATATGTATCATGTAATACATACTTTGTGCGTGACAACTTTCAAGTTTTCTGTACACAGAATTTCGTACCCCATAATGAACAATTATTCCACCAGGGCGTTGGATACTAGCTGTATAGGAATTACATGCTATTAATTATTTTTGTCTGTAGTTGGGGAGGGGTGAGAGTGATTATAACCTGGAGATCTATAATGGTTGTACTAATGGCTACTCGAAGGTTAGCTTTAATACATAATAGGTATGAATTTCTCTAGCTAAGCAGCCTGCCTTCTTTTTTATATTGTTCACCGATAAAAGGTAAACGTTCTTGTTTATTTTAGCCGTCATTATGTTGTTCCATAGGCGGTATCCATTGGGTATTTTAGGATAACTGCAGAAATTCTCGCGCGCTCATTGGCTAATTTGTATTGTCAATATGCGGACAGACACATGCATTTGCAATTTATGCGATGCGTCAACAAGCGTAAAAAGAAATTGATGTCAGTTTTTCATGCGTCCGTCCAGTTATTGACAATGAATTTCGTCATATCATTATCAAAGTAGTCAGCGGATTCACTTGGCTATCGCGTCGCGAATCCACAGCTACTTTGACAATGTTATGACGAAATTCATGATAATAACAGGACAGACGCATGAAAAACTGACTTCAATTTGTTAATAGGCCAATGTTGGAAATGATCTTTCTCTTTGAAATCAATGCCCAATAAGTTCGTTTCTAGACAGCCTCTTCCCTTTTGATTGTATATGTTCTTTATCCTTTTGCATCAAATTCAAGATCCGGCGTTGAAGCAACTCGCCAAAAAGCAACAGCAGGCTCAGTTGAGCAGTACGATAGGCGCTCTGCACGATCCAGTCATACGGTGCAAAATCACACATGCTGGGTGGCAAGTTGTACAGTAGGACTTTTAAAAACAAAGCAACGCGTACCAGTCACCTTGACTTGACTTTATTTTGCAAGTTCCACTGTGCAACTTGCGTCCCAGCATGTGTGATTTAGTACCATGTGACCGGATTGTGCAAAACCACAAAAGCTATACGCCCTAATTTGCATTTCATCTGCATAATTTGACCACTCACTACAACTCATAACGTAAATCAGAATTCATGAGTTAAAAAGAGTAAGAGGCAGCGGCCAAATTGAAAAACTAGGGCAGCAAAAGCATAAGCGATACCTCATCGTTCACCTGGGAAAAACTGGGAAAAAAAATCGGTCCGTAGGCCTTACGGCAACAACAACTAACTAACTACACGTGCATTTCACCCTTGTCTTACTGGGAAAGGGCAAGACATAATGACCTTACAGAACCAAACCCATAATGATCCCATCACAAATACGAACTTCAGTGATAAATATGGACGTCTCCTGGCACGTGCAGAGGAAACAGGGTTTGTTTTGAGATGTGCTGTCGTCTTCGGCAACTCCTCTAACTAAGTATCTGCATGTGGCCTCGATTAGTTGCTAGAAAGGCGACTTACACTGTAATAAGGATAGAGCTGACAGACCTTTCTCTGATAAGAGGGAGTGAGGTTTACATACTGAAATACCTTCGGCTTCTTAACCAATTATAACTTTCAACTGCTCACTCGGGTCACGAGAAGTTTGTAAACAAAAAAGATAAACAGACTGTCAAGCGTTATAGATCCCCAATAATTTCAATGATTCTTTACTGAAGAAATAAATAAGGGCGCAGCTTCTTCACTCGGTCGAGGTCAGGTAAGATTGAACTATAACAGGGTACGCAATACTTCTGCGTCTTTTGAACCATTTGATGATAAGGATTCTATTTAAACAGAAATCGATTGGCGTTCTTAAAACTATTTGTATTTCAATAGTTTGTGACATTTCGTATTGGAGACCTGCTGCACGGTTTCGTTTCAAAGGTGAACCATGTTCAGTGGGCGTAGTCATGTCGAGTGGTCACAGCCCACTTTTTGACCAACCAATTGGTTCATTTCTCGCGACATTTGACTTTCCTTTAAAGTGCATTTAACAAGTGATTCTAATCGGGTTTGCGAGGAATCAATTTTTAATTGAAGCACCAAAGAAATCGTCTGCCCTCGCGATAATTTAGATGCTTTTTCTTTGTGGAATTCAGTTAATTTGTAGAAGTGACACTGTATTCTCCTTGTGTACGTCGAACAGAAAATACAAAGCCACGTTTTAACGCGAGTACTATGGAGTACTCGAAAGCGTCAAATTTCACTTTTGGAAGAGATAAAACTTGTTGAAATTACGAGAGAAAGTATCGCAATTCTAAAGTATCCTCGAAGATTGAAGGACGCATAAGGTGATGTGGAGTCTGTGAAAAGAATTATGGCACTGCTGGCACTGCTAGGGAATTTTCAATGGCAAAGATGGATCGCTTTTCTCTTTCTTGCTTGTGCTGTCCTCGCCTACAGGAAATTAGGTAATTACTCCATTACGCTTCATCTCTGAGACACTGTAATGCAAAGAGGACCCCTTGTACAGTCAAACCTTTCATAATTATTAACCCCGTTCCAGGTCAATTAATTTCACTATATTCCAACCTCACGCACTTGACCCTATCTTTGTCACTTAAGAATTAGTTTACTTGTATTTATTTTGCTCTTAAACTAGGTGGTCGTTAAAAAATATGAAGGTTTAAAGAAGTTATCACATTTTCCTCGTCAAGTTCCTCATCGTTCATTTCCTGCTTTATCTTTATGTTACTTGTGAGAATTAGTCAATATTCTAGAACAATATCGTCAAAACAAAGGTAATAATAATAAACAGGGCAGTGTTTTGCAGATAACTTTAGATTAACTAAACGAGTAGAAAATAAACAGGAACTGCGTATCGCCTCCACAAAACCTAAAACTATGATTCTTCCAACCTCTCATTTTAGCTGCGAGTTCTTTTAACTGACAAAGCTGAGAGAGCTTTAACGAAACGACTGTATGCAGGCGCCCCACTGTTGCGTAACCATGTTTGTTCAGTTTTCTCCCTTTTGGTTTCTCAGTTTAAGATATTACTTGTACCTATTAACTTCACAATAAGGCTACCTTTTACTCACCTTATGCGCAGAAGATATTCCAGGAAACACAAGGCAGTTCATTTATAAAATAAACCACAATTGCCGAGACTTCAAGGGAGTTCTCAATAGATGTCACGTGTGGAAAGATCTGGGTTTCTGCTTCAAATATCGTCGACAGATGCAGCACGTGTGCAACAGAACCTGTCAGTACTGCAGTGAGTATTCTTTTGTCACACTGTCTTTGTTGGGTAATTTTTTCAGCATTGGTTGATTGATTTCTGTTGCAACAATGGAAAGTGGTGTAAATTGGGAGAAGGAAATGCCTTGACTAAGAATTTTACACTTTGTGTCATGCATCGACTAAGCGTTTAAAACTTGCGCTTTCCGGCTTGCTGAATTTATTCATTTAAGGAATGGACAATATATAGCGTGCGTCCATCCAATTCGGGATGCACGCGGATAGTTGGGAGAGCACGAAGGTAGCGTAAGAGATGCTCGAGGCGCAGCCGAGAGCATCTCTAGCTACCTAAGTGCTCTCCCCACTATCCAATGGCAAGTGCATCCCGAATTGGATGGACGCACACTAGACATTGTCCATTGCTTTTATAACATAGCAAGACATTTTTCACGCTAAAAGGTCGCTTTTTCTGCACTGATCAGATTGCAAATTCTGCACATGCACGTGCACGTGTTGTTTCCACGTGCATACACGTGCACGTGTTGTTTTCACCGGTAGCACTTTCGTTGTGTTGATCTTTCGACGCGTTTTCTAAATCTTCAAAGTCATCGAGAAACCCTGACTCAAATGTTGAATAATACTAGCCATCAGTAACAGTTTAAGTCAAGTTTTACTCGAAAAAAGTTGCGAGAAAAAACTTTTGCTGGCAAGAAATTTCAGCGACAATGACGTCAGCCTGAACCATCTCTATGAACCATCCATTTCTTTTTCATAAAAAATTAGCCAATCAGAGCGCGCGCTAGCATACAGCTATGTTAAAATTGTTTATTTACTGATTTTCTATGTATTTATTCATTTGTTTGTTTGTGTATTTATTTAATACTTATTCGCGGTAGAAGAAAAGTATATGCGGTAGCAGAATTGCTACTGAACAAGTTACGCGTTCTCTCAGCATTTAAAGCAGAACTTGATATTTTGCTGCTTGTTCTTAGTTCCAGGCCAGAAGCAATGGCAGGTTATAGACATAAAGGGAATTTGGGGTGAAGTAAGAAAACCAGGTATTGCGCATGGCACGTCGTCAGCGCCGCAGCTCAAAGTTAAGGCGCCAGCGGTACAAATTCTGGGAAAAGAAAGAACGCCACAAGTCGACGATGCAGCCAGTGCTATAGCTACACAGTTGGAAGATGGAATTGATCACGCAATCTCAGGTTTAAACCATAATCAGCAAACCTTGCGCTAACATACATACATACACACATACTTTACGACTTGCCTCAAAGGGACTTTTCAAGGACAATTTTTAAGAAGTTCATCCATTAATAAAAAAGGACTCTGGCTTTTATTGCAGAGGTTCTTGATCATGTGATTACTTGATGTTGTCGACTTCGTGATCACGGGCACAAAATTGTAAATCTTGTTGGAATAGTTGATTCAGTTAACATTCTACGACATGTTCTAAAATCTAGGCTATTTCTTTCTTTACCCTGTACTGTATTTTATTAATCAATTATCTTTTTGTCTTTTCTTTCTTTATCATTATTGTAAATATTTCTGTCCTTCTGGCCGACGTAGTTTGATCTAAAATAAGAAACAAACAGCAGTAATAAACATATTATTCTTGCACATTTTTTTAAATTAAAACTTGACGTTGAGTAACATACGAGTAACATACGAAACGTTAAGTCTTAATCCAAAAATGTGCAAGTTGAATATGTTTATCATTGATGTTTGTTTGTTTTTCATCATTTATTATTTGTTTATTTATGTTTGTTTTAGCCTCACCAAAAGTTATAAGCCAGCTTAACAAGTTTCACATTGGCCTTCAAAATGCATTAGCACCCACTGAAACTAAGGCAACAAGTGACGAAGCAAAAGGGAAAATGTCCGCAACCAAACCTGTTTCGCCTACAGACCATGAAGTACATAAACCGATCCCAACCAACAGTCCATCCATTAGTGGCGTAACTCAGGTAAGCGCACAGAGTAAAGAAGGGCATCCTGTTGTCGTTTTAATGGGATTTGAGCTCGGTGAGAAGTCAAGTCAGAAAGTTAATGACGTTCTGAAGAACAGTGACTCTTTTCAGCGCACTGATCCACGAGCAACGAATAATGTAGGTCCGCAAAGCGGGTTCACTAATAATACACTGCTAGCACTAAAAGAAAACAGTGTTCCTGACGTCAAGGCTCCTCAGGAACGCAACGCGACTAGCAGGATTCCCAGTGAAGAAAACGTCCCTGAGTCAGACTTACAGGAGATCTCGACACTACTAGACAATGCAGCATCCTCTAGCCAGGGCTTGCGTAATAATCAATACATGCATGAAGAGACGAATGAACGTAATGCCGATACAAATGCTTTGCAGTTCACGACTGATGCACCACATTTAGACACTCAGGCGATGAACACTTTACAAAGCAACTTTTCGCACGACGAAGGAACAGAAAATCCTCACAACATCTTGCCCGTTAGCTCTGACGACAGAGTGAATCAACAAGCTTTTGACCAATTGGCTATGCATGCCCAACAAGACACGTCAGTGATAAATACAACAAGCATGGCTGATACTGAATTAAAGCCTCATAGCTTAGAAGGCATGCCGTCAGATATATCAGGAATGGTTAACAAGCATGGAAATATTAATAACCCCATTGTCCAGGTTAGTGCATGTTAATAAATTGATTCATGCATCAAATCTGGATGCAATGTCTGATTGACATCTGCCGATAATTCAAGGGAATAAAAACACAGGAGAACCCAAATTTCGCTCTTTGCCTCACGTATCACCCAGCAGCCCACATTGATTGCTCTACAATACATTTGTCGAGTTCAGTCGCTCCTGTTGAGAAGTAAAAAAGCAAAGAACAGCGTCTTTTTCATCATCACAATACACGCACGTATCCGATCCCTGAGCCTGAGATAGTTGTTAAGTAGAAGACGTATTCTCACATGACAATTTGAGTGCTCGAATTGGGTAAGACCGTGCTTTGACTGCATAATTTAAACCCATAACCCTGCGTTGCAGACAGAATTTTACTGGCGATATGTAAAGTATGCGATGCTGGCTAGGAACCCATTGGAAGCTCTGGGTACTGATATTACGCACAAACGGCACCCAGTATTGGTATATAATGACCAGCAAAAAAAATAGTCATGTTGAAACTTTCCTTTCTCTCACCAGATGAACAGACCGCTTCCAAAGCACGCTTTACCGGGTTCATCAGGGAAGCAAGTGACGCTCACAATCAATGAGAAACCAGGCACTGGGGAGGCCGTTTTTAGAGTCCAAAATTCCCCTCATGCAACTGGATTAAGTTACGAAACTGAAGGAAACTCGGGAAATTTGCTTCCGTCATCTTATCTCCTCAAATCGGAAAGTGAAGAGGCAAGGGCTAAGTCAGATGAGGAAGAAACAAAAATCAGAGAAGCCACCAGCGCCATTAAAAATGTTATAAAATTGTTTGACCAAGACAACCGTCGTGGTCGTACCAGACTTATTCAACAAGCAACACAGGATTTTCGTGGAGATTCCAAGTCACTAGAAGCCGGTCATGAATTAAGTGAGTACGAAGCACAGGTTGCACAAGCGCAAAATCAGGACCGTGCAAAAGCTAGCGCGCAGGTCCTTTCGCAACAAAGCGGGCAGGAGTTCAGTCCTAATGAAGCGGAACCTGGACTTCGCCCGCCAAACTACGCAGTCGTCAGTACGAGTGATTCCAAGGAGTGGAAAAACCTAGCTCATGTGCTCGCTACTCAATTGAAACGTGTACTGAGTCATATGGAGGCCCGAGAGATGGAGAACCGATATGAAAAGGAAAAGGTACAAGAAGAAATGATGCTCATGGCCCAACAACAGATGATGGGAAGAGATGAAGATGAAGGCCCGGATCATGACGAAAACGATGAGGATGACGAGGACGAAGACGAAATGAACAACAGGGAGAAAAGGCGCCACTCTGTGCTCATACCTTACATGAAGAAACGCCCTGAAAATTCCACAAAGACCCGAAAATTAACAGACAAGAAATCGTCCAAGACAAATTCCAGCAGGAAATTTACCGATCATAATTTGGTTCACAGAGCTGTAAAAAAGTTATCACGATTTGAAAAGATCCATGAATCTAAGAGACATAAACGCCGACTGGTAAAGTGACAGAAATAGTTAAAGTGAACGAAATCTTTAAGACATTTTCTCTCGCCTTAATTATCTGTTGTTTACCTTTACCTTTTTTCTCAAATCGTTAATAATTCAACAAGTTAAAAAAAGGAAATCATGGCCGTGACAGTGTTTGGATATCTGATCTTAAGTAGCAAAGACTTTTACGATTTTATTTCTTCGTTCTCCCTAGTTTAAGTTTCGATCGAGAAGACATATCTAATACTAAAGACAGTGTATGAGCACATTTCCAAAGACTTCGAAGTTCATCAAAAATACTCCGCTACGTGTCATATTATCAACTCTGTTTTCGGTGTTTGGAAATGTGTTCAAATACGAAACAGGAAAATGGTAGTTTACTAAGATGAAAACACGCTTAAGGTATAATAATAAACCGTAAAGAAACAAGGATAAACCATTAAGAAACAAGGATGGAGAAGATTAACATGGATTACAAATGACAAATTTGAAAAATTTTGGCTAAACTGCTCAAGATGAGCAAACTCTGACATAGCTCCTTTAAAAACGTCTTTCAGCTGATGTACATCAGGGCAACAAAGAATAACGCGCTTGCATCTCAAAGATTATCGAATCCGCGAATATATACGATAAGTGAATTAATAGCCTAACGATCCGTAAAGTTTCTCTTTTTCGTGTTGTCTTATCCCATTATTGGTATTGAAATCTGTCTGATGCTAAAGGGGTGAACTGTATCTCGAACTTTTTTAGCTCCTGGAACGGATCCAGTTCTCACATTCACTTTGCTGAGCTGTACCTTGATAGTTTTCACACGGTTCCGATACCGGAATGTTTATTTTGTATAAACATCTAACCTTAAATCAGCTGATGGGCCACCTAATTATAAACAAACACCACTCAAATTGTACCGAATATGTTTTCTTGTTCGGACTGTTTCACTGACATTCTACGCAAAACGGCAAAGTCTGTAATGGTAAAAACGCATTTAAACGCCAGAAGTTACATGTAAAACGACTAGGATAGTTTTTGATCTCAGCCCATGGTCTGTGTGCATCCTTCGCTCCACAAAAGAGAGCCGATAAGCCTTCTAACAACAGGGCCATTGGGTAGCTGGGGTGTGTATTTTCAAAATGATTTAATTTAAGTTAATCTTTTTATCTTACGAAAGTTCATGTGCAAAAATAATGTGTACTCCTATAGATTATAATGATTAGTTTAAGACAACAAACCTAAGTTAGTGAGTAAAGTGGTAGAATTAAGTAATCCATCTAATAGTTAAATTAGTCCATTAATATATGGCGTTCTTCTTAGAAAACCTCAGTAGAGCTTGAAATTACATTATACATCTTGTTATCTTCTGTATTAGATTTATGTCAATTTGTGTAAATAAAATATAACGGCCACGTTAAAAAAGTTCAATTACCTGACGGGGAATCTCTAGCTCAGGGTAATGGCGAATAGTCAGCAAGCGCAGGAAGGCCTCTAGAGAAGGTATCCAGTCATGTCGCCTGAGGTCACCTCGTCCGAGACTACAGCCAGCTTGGCTTTCGGGAGACCAGTTTTAGTCATGTCGCCAGAAATGTTGAGTGAGGATTAATTTATTTCAAAGAGCATTCAGATATTTATGACGCTGTTGCAAGCCCAGTAGACCAGGAATCTGGATAGGTTTCTTTGCTAAGTATAAAACTGAATAATTTTGTTAAAGAGGTGGTCACATAAGGAGCTCCACTTTTCAACATTTCGCTCCTTATTCGATCAAGACCAGCTGTTTTCTTAGTTTTGAGCGTTTATATTAATTGTTTAACTTCTTCCTCAGAGAAAGGTTCATCTAGGCTATTTAGCTGTGATACTGTTGTTTTTTTGTGTTCTAACTCTTTGATTATTACTTCTTGTTTCTTGAGGAGATTTGAATTTGGTTCTGAATGTAACTGTTGAAAATGATTATCGTGACAGTTTGCGCATAGGAACAGTTAAGTCAAGAAGACTTTTTAATTGATTCGAAAGAGATTTCAGATAAGTCCAAAAATCAAGTGGATGCCTTGTTTCAAAAAGTCCATCAAATTTATTTTCTCGATGTTTGAGCTCTTTAGTTCGTAATAACTGTTTGTACTGTCTTCTTGTCATTAGATATTCAAGTCGGGTTTGCTCATTCAGAGGGTTTTTATGTGTTCTATGGGAAAGGCGATTTAAATTTTTCCTGGCACGACTGCACTCGTTATCAAACCAAATTTGCGAGTTACGTTTGGATTTTTTGTTTTGTTTTACAAGTTTCAACGATTGCCTTGCAGCAATTTCTAATATATTCGCAAACTTCTCAACGATGACGGTGATATCCCCTATATGCTCGAAATTTGAGAGTTGAAAATCACGAATTAGTTGCTTTATCTCATCGGATTTTAGTGCCGAAGTGAAAGAATCTTTAGAGTCTTTGGACCATTTAAACTGACTTGGAAGGCTGAAGAATTCATCTTCAAAACTCTCCTCATCATTAATTAATAATGACGAGTTAATTTTTATCCATGTGATTAATTAGCAATGATCTGAAAATGGTGATGGCTGACGAAGCACTAAGGTTTCGAAAAGGTGCAGAATTTCATGACTGCTAATGATATAATCAACCGTACTAGAGCCTTGATTTCCATGGTAGGCAA
>JAHPZR010053552.1:15000-26151 GCA_019787425.1 Platygyra sinensis | reverse complement strand
CCAATTCAATTCAGTTGAACACCGAAACACTATCAAAACATGAAATTAAATGTATGTGTAAGTTTATCCTTTCAGTGGTAAGCTGAAAAGTTAAACTCTTAAGCAAAACAAAGAGACTGAGAGACAAAATAGATATTTCACAATGCACTTTATTAAACATGACTGTAAAGTCATAACAGCACTAGATACTTCCTTTACATTTTTGTCTATACATACTGTATGTGTCTACAATGTACCAATAAAGTATTGAACTCCTATGCAGTAGCATTTAAAATGAAATTATTCACCAAAACTTTTTCACACAGTTTTGAAAGCATTCATTGTATGTCAATGTCATTTGATTTTTTATCCCTAAATGTAATTTTATGCAATGAAATATGGAAAAGCATTTAATAACATTGAACTGTGGTCTGATTTACTGGTAATATCTGGTGTGATAAAAAGTTGTTAGAATTTTCTCACTTTTAAATCACCCGCATATGCCTTTAGAGGTATATCACACAAAAGGGATGTAGTGCATCCAGTTTAATCTGTAGACACTATAATTATGTTAACCTCATATCAAATTAAAACTTACAGAGCTGGTTATCAAACTATACAACTGTAACAAAGACTTTCACCGGATTAAAGAATCAACATGAAGTGACAGTACAAAAATCACTCTCGGGAATAAAATGTTTCAAAATAAAAATTTGCAGACATGAATGTTAAACTAGCTACTGTCCAAAATTTGAGGCAGACTCCCTTTGACTCAGCTTTCAAAAAGTGATTTAGATGCTTGCATAGAGAAGCCCTAAAAAATTTGACAATTCATTATATTTCCAATTTTTTGGTACACATGTAGATCGATAGCCAGCTTTATTGCCTTTAATTAGACATGCTAAATGGAGTGGGTGCAAGATACCCTGAAAGGTACAAGGTAACCTCAAAACAAAGAGCTGAAAATTCAAACCAAAACCTGAGATCAACACTAAGTGTTGAGTGGATTGAATAACAAAAGGTTTGTATCACATTTGGAAAACTACATTGTAAGCACCAGTGTTTCTATAAAAGCATGTGAGAACATACTCAAGATGCCTTTGAGAGAAGAGAGAGTTGTGTTGCATAATAAAGTCCACAGTGCAAACAAAGTATGAAAGGATGTGAGGGCCAGAGTTTGAAGGCTTAAACACGTTAAAGACAATTCAAGCAACAATGTTCAAGGCTATACAAGATGTTTCATGTTGCACTGACAAATGTATGCAAGCTCTAGAAGCCCTTTATTTTTTTGCAAGATGTGATGCATTTGACTTAATGTGCATTAAAGGACCCTAGTCAGCCTCTGCCATTTTCGATGACATCGAAATTATTGATATAGCATGGTGAAGCGAGTCCTTATTGTTTTACTGTAAGCTGTGTTCCAGAAGGTATGTTTAATTATCTTGAGTAGTTCTACAGTGATTTTTCGTTGTTTTGACAGGCTCCGAATAAAATATACTGGTACACTGTAATAGCCAAATTCTCACATGTAAACAAAAACAAAGGTATGGCTGACTAGGGCCCTTTAATTCAAGCAAAATTTGAGTATCAAATTCAATATTGTTTTGAATTTTCAGCTCTTAACCTGACTATCAAAATGAGTAATGAAACTTGATTTTCAATTATGGAATTCATTTATTCACCTCTGGAGGGAATGTCGTTAGCACAGTGGAACCTTGATTTAACAAACCTCTATATGAAGAAGTCCTCAGTATAACAAAAGATTTTTGTGGCCCTAGTAACAGTAAACTATGCAGGAAAAAACCTTGATACAACAAAAACTAACCTCGAGGAAAAATCAAATTAGTAAAAAGCGTCAGAGGTTATCGAACAAACTTTTCTGTGGTGTTCTAATTATTAGTCACTTGAGTTTCTCTCGACTTCGCGATTCGTTGCGCTCGTGTAACACAACTTCGTGCCGGCCTGGTTTTATGAAAGTCGACTTGTGGAAAGGCAAGTTGTCGAAAGGCAGTTAAATCATAACATGACCTTTCAGGTTCTCGTACAGAAATTTACGTTCCTTTGCGTAAAGTATGAAATTCTTGTAACAAAGGGATCGCCGGCATACTCAAGAGTACGACAGATGGGTGGTATACTTAACGAAAATCCACGAACGATTATGAACGGAGCTTATTCCTGTATTTTCGATATGAATATTTCAGGTGTGTGCCACGTATTGTCTGCGTCTTAAATACTCTATGATTCTACTGCGTCGCAATCACATATTCGAGTCTAGAATACTCTAGAATATTTTGGCTTGCTAGGACAGTTAACTGGCTCAATAATATTTGTGTTAATTTTGAGACAAAAAGGAAAACATTTGGACTAGCCTGTGTCCCCCTAAATGCTTTTTGCACTTGCTTTTTTTCAGTTTTTAATGAATTTGTCGCACTCGAAACCCCACCTCGGTTTTAGGAAGCTAGTGACACTGTAAAAGAGGTGATACAAATCTCACTTTTAAAGAGAGGAATGCCTCACCCCATCCCCATCCAACTCATAGACTGCATTTTTCAAACAAATGCGCAATTGAGCGTTAAAGTTAAAGCAAAAAAGATTATTCATTAAAGAGGAAACGAAGGACTGCATTAAGTCCAATGGCGTGCAATTAATGCAATACCTATGTTATAAGAAGAAAAGAAAAGCGTGAAGTTATTCGACAGCTTTACTCTTTGACGTTCAGTCACGTAAATGTCGTGAATAAAACCCTTACATATCTTTAAAAATTACATTCGTGGCAAAAACTTGGTCGACAACCTTAACGCAAACGCAAAATGACATTTACCTGCACTACGTGAATGCAGCTTTACAAAAACTTTAAGAAGATTAAATTCATGGCGTAAAGTTGACCAATAATCTTTACACTATCTTTATATTACATTTAAGCGCGGGGCGTAAATTTAACCTTTATAAATCTTTAAAGAAATTTAATTCATGTCGTAAAGCTGGTAAAAAACCTTTACGTCAACTTTACATTACCTTTACGAGTGAAAGCGTAAATGTAACATTTATAAACCTTTAAGGTGATTTAAATCACAGCGTAAAGTTGGTCAAAGAACTTTAAGCAGATTTAAGCCATCTTTTATTTTTCGTAAATCTCTGTTTTCATGCTGTGTTTCTATTTATCCTGTAAGACTAAACTCATGCTGTATTATACATTAATTTATCCATATATTACTTATTGTAACTCTACGTGGTCGTCCACTTACGTATCTAATTTAAACAGAATTTATTCTTTACAAAACCGGGCGGTGCGAGCTGTTACAAATTCAGAATATCGAGCACATATTGCTCCTCTTTTTACCAAACTGAAAATTTTAGACATCTTCCAAA
Organism: Platygyra sinensis; assembly: GCA_019787425.1. Classification (NCBI taxonomy): domain Eukaryota; kingdom Metazoa; phylum Cnidaria; class Anthozoa; order Scleractinia; family Merulinidae; genus Platygyra; species Platygyra sinensis. Next base: position 22,803 of record JAHPZR010053552.1, on the reverse strand, counting down.
TCAATACCCTCGATATTGCTAAATTCATGTTCTGCTACCAAATAATCTACTGCCTCCACTTTTCGTCAATCTGTTTATGACAAACAGTCAAGTCCATAAATATGACACAAGAACAGCTGGTAATTATCGTGTGCATCCCTGTCGTACGAACATCAAGAAATTCACTATTCTTTACCAAGGACCTAAGGTCTGGAACTGTCTTCCTGCCTCTATTACCAATTTGTCAAGCTTTCCTACGTTTAAAAACCAAGTGCTAGAGTTTTTACTAAAATAGTTTCTGAGTTAGTTTCTGCCGCACCCTTCGCAGCCCTTATCTTGTTTAATATTGTGATGTCGAGGTGGCCTCTCCTATAAGCCTGGTGGTTTCTTGAGGTCTCCTCGCCTAACAACTTGCTGTATATTATTATTGTTATTATTATTATTTATTTTCTTTTTTCTTTTTTTAATCTGTTGTAATATAAAGGCAAATAAATGATGATGATGATGATGAAATCACACCTGCGTTAAATGAATCATTTTGACTCGATCAATACGCATACTTTATAACATACAGTGCTTTTAATTACGCCGTGAAACAGCAACAATTACATCATACTACTAAATCTAAGGAAAGCAAACAATGGGATTAATGTCTCGTGGAATGCTCTGGCGTTACTGTTTCACAGATTTTGTCAAATCACTCTATTGTTACTGTCCAAAAAGGAGAAAAAAGCGAGTAAAAGCTGGGGGGGGGGGGGGGTGCTCTTGGACAAACAAAATGACCCGACCTTTCCCTATAGGCCCCCAAATCTTTTGTTCCTCAAATGGGCAAAAAAAAAATCCTCGCCCGCATTTGCTAACTTTTGGTTATTACTAGTATATAATATAAGTCGCCAAACTCTGTTCTTAAGCCTAATGACTTTGCTTGTAATGTGTTGTAAGTACTGCAAGCAATGCAACGGAAGCTATGCCGTCCAAATATTTTAGAACAGGGCTAAAAAATGTATGGAATCTACAATTAGTTTTCAACAAAAATGGGTCGACGGCGTCCGGCACGGCAATTTTCTCGTAGTTCGTCGAGTATCGCCAGGTAGGATAATAGTTGTGTTATTTTGAATGGAATATACTGTTCCTAGTCAAATTGAGCCCCGAATCCTCAAGTTAACTATTAAAAGAGGCTAAAGCAATATTGAAATCAGGAAAACTTACCTGAGTTTGTCCACGACTCTTCTGTGAAGCCTCCAAAAATGTTGTCTCCACTTTTCACAATGGTGACAGTGGGTCCTTCGTCATCACATTTGGAGTGAAAAGCTGCAGCTGCGAAACCATCTCGAGAAGCTCGGAACAAAAGGCGCCATTTTCCCTCCAGAAAAGACAACCAACCTTTCAATACGCTTCGATGGTTTTCATTCGTCAGAATCTCCGACTCCTCAAATGGCATGGCAGGCTTACTTGTTTGATCTGTAGGTTCGTAAACCCTTAGCTCTTCAATTATTCCTTGAATCTGAAGTCTTTAGCAAAGCTGGTCTCGTAAATGAGACGTTTGTGTTAAAAATTTATTCAAAATTTATGGCAATCACCGTGAAAGTGGAACGGAATAGTAGTTAGGGTAGCTTAACGGCCCAGTAACCAATCAGAGAGCAGCATACAGGACACGTGACAGCTCTCGACCAATCAGAGCCCGAGGCATGTCATTGCATGACGTAGTTGAATTTTTGCATTTTATTGCCTTTACGAGTCTCTCGCGAGGGAATTTAATTACGGAGTCAATAGCAATTCCGTGAAAATTTACTGTTCTTTTTCCATTATCGGCGCAACAGAAAAAAACTGTTTAATCTTTAAGTACACAGTCTAATGCTTTCTAAGGAACTTTTAATGTCAGAAATCCGTCCAGTATTGCCTGAGATAAAATATTTTCTGCTGAAACTACTCGCTTGTGTACATGTCCTCGAGCGAATTTAATTATGCAGACAATTGCAATTCTGCGAAAATTTACTGCTTTTGTCTTATTATCGGCGCAACAGAAAAAATTGTGTAACCTTTAAGTACACAATCTAAGCTTTCTAAGGAACTTTTAATGTCAGAAATCCGTCCAGTATTGCCTGAGATAAAATATTTTCTGCTGTAGTTACTCGCTTGTGTACATGTCCTCGAGCGAATTTAATTACGCAGACAATTGCACAGTCTGCGAAAATTTACTGCTGTTTTCTATTATCGGCGCAGCATAAAAAATTGCTTAACCTTTAAGTACACAGCCTAATGCTTTCTAAGGAACTTTTAATGTCAGAAATCCGTCCAGTATTGCCTGAGATAAAATAATTTCTGCTGAAACTACTCGCTTGTGTACATGTCCTCGAGGAAATTTAATTACGCAGACAATTGCAATTCTGCGAAAATTTACTGCTTTTGTCTTATTATCGGCGCAACAGAAAAAATTGTGTAACCTTTAAGTACACAATCTAAGCTTTCTAAGGAACTTTTAATGTCAGAAATCCGTCCAGTATTGCCTGAGATAAAATATTTTCTGCTGTAGTTACTCGCTTGTGTACATGTCCTCGAGCGAATTTAATTACGCAGACAATTGCAATTCTGCGAAAATTTACTGCTGTTTTCCTATTATCGGCGCAGCATAAAAAATTGCTTAACCTTTAAGTACACAGCCTAATGCTTTCTAAGGAACTTTTAATGTCAGAAATCCGTCCAGTATTGCCTGAGATAAAATAATTTCTGCTGAAACTACTCGCTTGTGTACATGTCCTCGAGGAAATTAAATTACGCAGACAATTGCAATTCTACGAAAATTTACTGCTTTTGTCTTATTATCGGCGCAACAAAAAAAATTGTGTAACCTTTAAGTACACAGTCTAAGCTTTCTAAGGAACTTTGAATGTCAGAAATCCGTCCAGTATTGCCTGAGATAAAATATTTTCTGCTGTAGTTACTCGCTTGTGTACATGTCCTCGAGCGAATTTAATTTGCAGACAATTGCAATTCTGCGAAAATTTACTGCTTTTGTCCTATTATCGGCGCAACAGAAAAAATTGCGTAACCTTTAAGAACATAATCTAAGCTTTCTAAGGAACTTTGAATGCCAGAAATCCGTCCAGTACGGCCTGAGATTAAATGTTTTCTACTGAAACTACTCGCTTGCGTACATGTCCGCGAGGGAATTTAATTACGCAGACAATCATCGGAATTCTGCCAAAGTTTACTGCTCTTTTCTTATTATCGGCGCAACAGAAAAAATTGCTCAAACTTTTAAGTACACAATCTATGCTTTCTATGGAACTTTGAATTTCAGAAATCCGTCCAATATTGCCTGAGATAAAATATTTTCTGCTGTAACTACTCGCCTGCGTACATGTCTGCGAGGGAATTTTAATTAAAATTACGCAGACAATTGGAGTTTCGCGATCATCATGGGGCGATGACATCATCGGTATTGATCAAATCAGAATGAATTAAAAACAGTAACATCTCCCAGTCCTCTCCCTTTAGATAAGCGAAAAGTTAAGGCGGGGGAAAGGCGGGGTACACTCGAAAGCCGTATTTTGGCTGGGTTTCATGTTTTTAATGCAAATATCTCGTTTACGTTTCAAGCAATCAAGAATCTCTATGCTCATTTCACATATCTATGTTTTGGGTCGTTTTCCTGTAAAATTTTCTGTTGCGCCGATAATAGGACAAAAGCAGTAAATTTTCGCAGAATTGCAATTGTCTGCAAATTAAATTCGCTCGAGGACATGTACACAAGCGAGTAACTACAGCAGAAAATATTTTATCTCAGGCAATACTGGACGGATTTCTGACATTCAAAGTTCCTTAGAAAGCTTAGACTGTGTACTTAAAGGTTACACAATTTTTTTTGTTGCGCCGATAATAAGACAAAAGCAGTAAATTTTCGTAGAATTGCAATTGTCTGCGTAATTTAATTTCCTCGAGGACATGTACACAAGCGAGTAGTTTCAGCAGAAATTATTTTATCTCAGGCAATACTGGACGGATTTCTGACATTAAAAGTTCCTTAGAAAGCATTAGGCTGTGTACTTAAAGGTTAAGCAATTTTTTATGCTGCGCCGATAATAGGAAAACAGCAGTAAATTTTCGCAGAATTGCAATTGTCTGCGTAATTAAATTCGCTCGAGGACATGTACACAAGCGAGTAACTACAGCAGAAAATATTTTATCTCAGGCAATACTGGACGGATTTCTGACATTAAAAGTTCCTTAGAAAGCTTAGATTGTGTACTTAAAGGTTACACAATTTTTTCTGTTGCGCCGATAATAAGACAAAAGCAGTAAATTTTCGCAGAATTGCAATTGTCTGCGTAATTAAATTTCCTCGAGGACATGTACACAAGCGAGTAGTTTCAGCAGAAATTATTTTATCTCAGGCAATACTGGACGGATTTCTGACATTAAAAGTTCCTTAGAAAGCATTAGGCTGTGTACTTAAAGGTTAAGCAATTTTTTATGCTGCGCCGATAATAGGAAAACAGCAGTAAATTTTCGCAGACTGTGCAATTGTCTGCGTAATTAAATTCGCTCGAGGACATGTACACAAGCGAGTAACTACAGCAGAAAATATTTTATCTCAGGCAATACTGGACGGATTTCTGACATTAAAAGTTCCTTAGAAAGCTTAGATTGTGTACTTAAAGGTTACACAATTTTTCTGTTGCGCCGATAATAAGACAAAAGCAGTAAATTTTCGCAGAATTGCAATTGTCTGCATAATTAAATTCGCTCGAGGACATGTACACAAGCGAGTAGTTTCAGCAGAAAATATTTTTATCTCAGGCAATACTGGACGGATTTCTGACATTAAAAGTTCCTTAGAAAGCATTAGACTGTGTACTTAAAGATTAACAGTTTTTTTCTGTTGCGCCGATAATGGAAAAAGAACAGTAAATTTTCACGGAATTGCTATTGACTCCGTAATTAAATTCCCTCGCGAGAGACTCGTAAAGGCAATAAAATGCAAAAATTCAACTACGTCATGCAATGACATGCCTCGGGCTCTGATTGGTCGAGAGCTGTCACGTGTCCTGTATGCTGCTCTCTGATTGGTTACTGGGCCGTTAAGCTACCCTAACTACTATTCCGTTCCACTTTCACGGTGATTGCCATAAATTTTGAATAAATTTTTAACACAAACGTCTCATTTACGAGACCAGCTTTGCTAAAGACTTCAGATTCAAGGAATAATTGAAGAGCTAAGGGTTTACGAACCTACAGATCAAACAAGTAAGCCTGCCATGCCATTTGAGGAGTCGGAGATTCTGACGAATGAAAACCATCGAAGCGTATTGAAAGGTTGGTTGTCTTTTCTGGAGGGAAAATGGCGCCTTTTGTTCCGAGCTTCTCGAGATGGTTTCGCAGCTGCAGCTTTTCACTCCAAATGTGATGACGAAGGACCCACTGTCACCATTGTGAAAAGTGGAGACAACATTTTTGGAGGCTTCACAGAAGAGTCGTGGACAAACTCAGGTAAGTTTCCTGATTTCAATATTGCTTTAGCCTCTTTTAATAGTTAACTTGAGGATTCGGGGCTCAATTTGACTAGGAACAGTATATTCCATTCAAAATAACACAACTATTATCCTACCTGGCGATACTCGACGAACTACGAGAAAATTGCCGTGCCGGACGCCGTCGACCCATTTTTGTTGAAAACTAATTGTAGATTCCATACATTTTTTAGCCCTGTTCTAAAATATTTGGACGGCATAGCTTCCGTTGCATTGCTTGCAGTACTTACAACACATTACAAGCAAAGTCATTAGGCTTAAGAACAGAGTTTGGCGACTTATATTATATACTAGTAATAACCAAAAGTTAGCAAATGCGGGCGAGGATTTTTTTTTTGCCCATTTGAGGAACAAAAGATTTGGGGGCCTATAGGGAAAGGTCGGGTCATTTTGTTTGTCCAAGAGCACCCCCCCCCCCCCCCAGCTTTTACTCGCTTTTTTCTCCTTTTTGGACAGTAACAATAGAGTGATTTGACAAAATCTGTGAAACAGTAACGCCAGAGCATTCCACGAGACATTAATCCCATTGTTTGCTTTCCTTAGATTTAGTAGTATGATGTAATTGTTGCTGTTTCACGGCGTAATTAAAAGCACTGTATGTTATAAAGTATGCGTATTGATCGAGTCAAAATGATTCATTTAACGCAGGTGTGATTTCATCATCATCATCATCATTTATTCGCCTTTATATTACAACAGATTAAAAAAAGAAAAAAGAAAATAAATAATAATAATAACAATAATAATATACAGCAAGTTGTTAGGAGAGGAGACCTCAAGAAACCACCAGGCTTATAGGAGAGGCCACCTCGACATCACAATATTAAACAAGATAAGGGCTGCGAAGGGGTGCGGCAGAAACTAACTCAGAAACTATTTTAGTAAAAACTCTAGCACTTGGTTTTTAAACGTAGGAAAGCTTGACAAATTGGTAATAGAGGCAGGAAGACAGTTCCAGACCTTAGGTCCTTGGTAAAGAATAGTGAATTTCTTGATGTTCGTACGACAGGGATGCACACGATAATTACCAGCTGTTCTTGTGTCATATTTATGGACTTGACTGTTTGTCATAAACAGATTGACGAAAAGTGGAGGCAGTAGATTATTTGGTAGCAGAACATGAATTTAGCAATATCGAGGGTATTGATTTGGAAGATGTCTAAAATTTTCAGTTTGGTAAAAAGAGGAGCAATATGTGCTCGATATTCTGAATTTGTAACAGCTCGCACCGCCCGGTTTTGTAAAGAATAAATTCTGTTTAAATTAGATACGTAAGTGGACGACCACGTAGAGTTACAATAAGTAATATATGGATAAATTAATGTATAATACAGCATGAGTTTAGTCTTACAGGATAAATAGAAACACAGCATGAAAACAGAGATTTACGAAAAATAAAAGATGGCTTAAATCTGCTTAAAGTTCTTTGACCAACTTTACGCTGTGATTTAAATCACCTTAAAGGTTTATAAATGTTACATTTACGCTTTCACTCGTAAAGGTAATGTAAAGTTGACGTAAAGGTTTTTTACCAGCTTTACGACATGAATTAAATTTCTTTAAAGATTTATAAAGGTTAAATTTACGCCCCGCGCTTAAATGTAATATAAAGATAGTGTAAAGATTATTGGTCAACTTTACGCCATGAATTTAATCTTCTTAAAGTTTTTGTAAAGCTGCATTCACGTAGTGCAGGTAAATGTCATTTTGCGTTTGCGTTAAGGTTGTCGACCAAGTTTTTGCCACGAATGTAATTTTTAAAGATATGTAAGGGTTTTATTCACGACATTTACGTGACTGAACGTCAAAGAGTAAAGCTGTCGAATAACTTCACGCTTTTCTTTTCTTCTTATAACATAGGTATTGCATTAATTGCACGCCATTGGACTTAATGCAGTCCTTCGTTTCCTCTTTAATGAATAATCTTTTTTGCTTTAACTTTAACGCTCAATTGCGCATTTGTTTGAAAAATGCAGTCTATGAGTTGGATGGGGATGGGGTGAGGCATTCCTCTCTTTAAAAGTGAGATTTGTATCACCTCTTTTACAGTGTCACTAGCTTCCTAAAACCGAGGTGGGGTTTCGAGTGCGACAAATTCATTAAAAACTGAAAAAAAGCAAGTGCAAAAAGCATTTAGGGGGACACAGGCTAGTCCAAATGTTTTCCTTTTTGTCTCAAAATTAACACAAATATTATTGAGCCAGTTAACTGTCCTAGCAAGCCAAAATATTCTAGAGTATTCTAGACTCGAATATGTGATTGCGACGCAGTAGAATCATAGAGTATTTAAGAC
>JAHPZR010053552.1:0-10000 GCA_019787425.1 Platygyra sinensis | reverse complement strand
TCCCCAAGTACTTTGGATTAGAGTGTGAGAAAAAGATACTAGTATCGTCAGCAAAAAGCAGAAGTTCAGTTAATTTAGAAGCTCTAGGAAGATCATTTATGAATAATATGAAGAATAAAGTGCCTAGGATGGATCCTTGAGGAACCCCACACTTCATGATGGTCTGCGTTGAAGAGCATGTTTGATTAATTTAGACAAGCTGCAGACGGCAAGAAAAGTAGCTTTTAATCCACTGCAGGGCCACATCACGGATGCCATAGTGCTCCAGCTTGGTAAATAAAATTTGATGGTCAAGAGTATCAAAAGCTTTGGAGAGATCTAGAAAAACACCTACAGTGGTTTCGCGCTGGTCAATTGCCGAAGAGACTTTATTTATCAGATGAATTAGAGCATGGGACGTTGAATAGTTTTCCGAAATCCAAACTGGCAGTGGTACAATATATTATATTGCTCGACGAATTCAGTTATGCGATTGTACATTACTTTTTCAAAAAATTTTGAAAAGTTTGACAACAAAGAAATAGGTCTGTAGTTTGTGAAAAGACTAGGATTATTTGCCTTGTAAATTGGAATCACTTTGGTAAGTTTTAGTTTTTCAGGAAAGGTGCCTTTTTGTAAAGACAGATTTATGATGTTAGTCAGAGGTGCGGAGATCAAGTGAGATGAGTGTTTAATTATACGCATTGAAATATTGTCATAGCCGGGGGCCTTCCCCGAGGCAAACATGCTACAAATGCTTTCCAGCTCAGCCGGGTCGGTAGGTTTCAGGGTGATAGGAGGAAGATTAAGGTGATTCCTCAGTATTGCATTGCGCATCCCTACTGCGCACGATTTTTGCGTCATTAGCGCGCGCAAATGAGCGCGTGCACGTGCAAAACATAAAAAATTTCCCACAAGCAAGGCTTGACAGCGAAATAAAAGCTCGTTTTCTCTTAAACGAGCATGGTGACCTATATTTTTTATTACATAATAGTAGTGCCCATGTTATCCTCTTTAATCTAAAAGAATTTTAAAAAAGTTTATCGGAAGGAAAAAAACATATTGCTGAAACCGTGCACAAAACCGTTACTCTAGGATGTAAATTATGACCACGAAAACATCGACTCGACGAACGCATTTCCTCTACCTCGTTTTAAATGGTGCGATATTTTCCACAAATTTTCTATGATATTGTTCCATATGTTCCATGCTTTCTTCCTGTCAAGTTTTCTTCCCAGTATTACTTCGATAAACTGTCCTTTTAGCTACCGCAAAATGTAACGTGGACCAATGAATAACGCGCGAGATTATCACGAGTACAGGCATAAATGGGGCAAGATTGGCTCATCATATCTCTTTTGCGAGAATGGTGACCTATCTTTTTCATTTTATTTTTCGAAACAGTGCTTTGTAGGGAACATTCAGAGAAAGTTTAAAAAAAATTCATCGGTATATTATATTTCTGAGGAATCACCTTAACATCACTAATAAAAGAACTAGCAGAGGAATTAATGTCGCGTATTGTACCAGCTAAGTTGGGACCAAAATTTACAAAATTTATCAGCAATTTCCTCGGGATCCGTTATTGTTTTACCTTCAGATTCAAATGATGAGGGGAAAAGTGCTCTACATTTACGTTTATTTATAACCTCATTAAGCAATTTCCAAGTTGTTCTTAGGTCATGTTTGGCGCTCTCGAACCTAGTGTCATAGTATTTACGTTTTGTGAGACGAATTAGATGGTTCAGTTTATTTTTGTAGGTTTTATAGATTCGCTTATGGGATAAAGAGGGTGACCTAATAGATTTTTTATACAGTCGGGGTTTTTTGCTAATAGATTTTAAAAGTCCAGGGCTGATCCAAGGGGAGCTGCGGTTGTTCAGAAACTTACCTTTAATGGCCTTTAAAGGGAAGCAGGCATTGTAGATTCTCGAGTATTCGTCTATAAAATTATTGTACGCTATATTGGGATCTTCGTCGAGAAGTGAGGACCAGTTTGTGTTTGAAACATTTTCGTTGAATCTGCGCAAGTTTTCGTCAGTAAACTTGCGTGTAAATGCTTTATTTTCTCCAACGCGTGTCAAGGTTAGGCCAGAAAAATAAGCAAAAACCGGGAGGTGATCGGGTAAATCGTTTAGGACAACACCATTTAAAACATTTTGTGAAAGATTATTTGTGAATATATTATCAATTAGAGTTGCAGAATAAGAGGTGAGGCGCGTTGGGTTGGAGATGAGAGGAAAAAAAGCAAACGAGAATAAAGCGTCGATAAATTCTTGAGTTGGTGTATGATGATTGTACTGGAGAAGGTCAAGGTTGAAGTCACCCATAACATGGCATTGTTTGTTGTAGTAGTTATAGAGGGTCATTTTAATCCCCGTTACTGCCTTCCCCTGCCTTCCCTGCCTTCCTGCATATTAATAAAGTGCCTTCCTCCATACTATTAAATGAGGTGCCTTCCCCCATACAAATGAGGTGCCTTCCTGCATACTAATAAGCGTCACTCTAGTACAATACAAACAATAAACTTGCCTAAACTTGCCCGCGCTCTATTAACCGTGATTGGAAAAAATCTCTTATGTGTTAAAATTACAAGCGCGAATTTTAACGAAAGTGTTATATTTCTCGCAATCGCTTTGCTAGGAAATAATTCGTTCGAGTTCGTTGTTTGGAAAATTCTGTTCCCTGTTTATCAACATGGCTTTCGTTACCGATGTTCGCGAATTTCAAGCTCTTTTGGACGCTTGTTTAACTGTCCGTGATCGAGAAACGTTGACAAGCGCAAATTTTTGAAAGCGTAATAAGGTTCTCTAGCTTTCTTTGAAAACGTTCTCCGATTTTCGAAATCGGGCTCTTTTAACCCCGATTGGTTCATGAAAATACCTGTTAAGTTTTTATCTGAACTCTCAGCTGTGCTGACGAGAGAGAATTTAAATTCTTAGCTAAGAGCTCGAGTTTTCCGCTCCGTTAGTCACACACTGAACTCCACTCCCTAGATTTGCATACTGACAAAACTCGAACGGAAAAACTCATGGGACAGCTCTATCATTAAAATGACAACAATAGAAGCTCGGACCGCTAATTAAGTGTCAATACGCCACAATAAATATGTTTGAACAACTTGCTTCTTTTATTACGTTTATTAGCGAATACAAAAAATTAATACACAGAGATTTGAAATGCATACACGAAAATGACAACTGAACAAAACTGAGTTAAGTATCAGGAAATCAATCGTCTTTATCGTATTGAGAGTACTTGTAAGGCGAGGTTCTGTGTAAACGTCGAGATCGTCTAGAGGCTCTCTTCGGTTCATAGTCCAAGTAATTTTACAAATTTGACGGACTGGGGGCGTTTACGCTTTCTAACTGGTGACAAGCGATTCGACTGTCGGAGGGGGTGTCAAAATTGAAGGAGGGAGGGAGGGAGATGCGATAGAGGAAGAGGTTGCAGGGATGACCGGCTCGGGAAAAACTGTCTGGGTACAATCACTGTTACAACAAGCTCAAACCGTGATCGATCAACCACCGGAGAGAATAATCTGGTGTTATTCACAGTGGCAAAACGCCTACACACAATTATCGATGATGATACCGACAATCGAATTTGTCAAGGGGATCCCGGAATCTCTGGAAAATGATTCCTATTTAGATATCAACATACGTAACCTGATTGTCATTGACGACCAAATGATTGAAGCCGGAAAAGGTAATCGGATCGTGAACCTGTTTACGAAAGGATCTCATCACCGAAATCTGAGCGTTATTTACATTGTGCAAATCTGTTCCATCAAGGCAAAGGCAACCGAAGCATCAGCTTAAACATTCATTACTTGGTCCTTTTCAAGAATCCTCGGGATAAACTACAAATTTTGACTCTAGCCAAACAAATGTATCCAAGTGAAACTGCTTGGTTTATCAAAGAGTACGAAGAGGCGGTGCGAAGACCATTTGGATATCTTTTTGTAGATCTTAAGCCAACGACTCCAGATAGATGTAGATTGAGAACAAATGTTTTACCCGGCGAAGAAAGATTCGACAAAGGATTCGAAGAGAATAGAATTTCTCAAGAACTGCTCCAGTACCTCAAACAACAAACTCTGATGGTGCCCCCGCCGATTTCGGAGATGCAACGCATTCAGAATAATATGGATAATCTCCTGTATCGTACAAACCTTGCAGAGGACCAAAAAGCGAAGCAGTACATGCAGTTGCAAAACAAGTTTTTAAACTATAAACACCAGTTCAAATCTTTAATACCTGAAGCAACAATACCCGCCCAACCCCAAGAGTCAAACCAAATTTCTACAAATGTACTAACAGGCGACGCACCAACAGCGCCAAACCCCGTTCAAGAACCACCAGAAATCACACCAGCGACTCCAGTTCAAGCACCAACCCAAGTGACAGCCCCACAAGCCTTATCTACCACGGCAACCTCTTCCTCTATCGCATCTCCCTCCCTCCCTCCTTCAATTTTGACACCCCCTCCGACAGTCGAATCGCTGTCACCAGTTAGAAAGCGTAAACGCCCCCAGTCCGTCAAATTTGTAAATTACTTGGACTATGAACCGAAGAGAGCCTCTAGACGATCTCGACGTTTACACAGAACCTCGCCTTACAAGTACTCTCAATACGATAAAGACGATTGATTTCCTGATACTTAACTCAGTTTTGTTCAGTTGTCATTTTCGTGTATGCATTTCAAATCTCTGTGTATTAATTTTTTGTATTCGCTAATAAACGTAATAAAAGAAGCAAGTTGTTCAAACATATTTATTGTGGCGTATTGACACTTAATTAGCGGTCCGAGCTTCTATTGTTGTCATTTTAATGATAGAGCTGTCCCATGAGTTTTTCCGTTCGAGTTTTGTCAGTATGCAAATCTAGGGAGTGGAGTTCAGTGTGTGACTAACGGAGCGGAAAACTCGAGCTCTTAGCTAAGAATTTAAATTCTCTCTCGTCAGCACAGCTGAGAGTTCAGATAAAAACTTAACAGGTATTTTCATGAACCAATCGGGGTTAAAAGAGCCCGATTTCGAAAATCGGAGAACGTTTTCAAAGAAAGCTAGAGAACCTTATTACGCTTTCAAAAATTTGCGCTTGTCAACGTTTCTCGATCACGGACAGTTAAACAAGCGTCCAAAAGAGCTTGAAATTCGCGAACATCGGTAACGAAAGCCATGTTGATAAACAGGGAACAGAATTTTCCAAACAACGAACTCGAACGAATTATTTCCTAGCAAAGCGATTGCGAGAAATATAACACTTTCGTTAAAATTCGCGCTTGTAATTTTAACACATAAGAGATTTTTTCCAATCACGGTTAATAGAGCGCGGGCAAGTTTAGGCAAGTTTATTGTTTGTATTGTACTAGAGTGACGCTTATTAGTATGCAGGAAGGCACCTCATTTGTATGGGGGAAGGCACCTCATTTAATAGTATGGAGGAAGGCACTTTATTAATATGCAGGAAGGCAGGGAAGGCAGGGGAAGGCAGTAACGGGGATTAAAATGACCCTCTATAACTACTACAACAAACAATGCCATGTTATGGGTGACTTCAACCTTGACCTTCTCCAGTACAATCATCATACACCAACTCAAGAATTTATCGACGCTTTATTCTCGTTTGCTTTTTTTCCTCTCATCTCCAACCCAACGCGCCTCACCTCTTATTCTGCAACTCTAATTGATAATATATTCACAAATAATCTTTCACAAAATGTTTTAAATGGTGTTGTCCTAAACGATTTACCCGATCACCTCCCGGTTTTTGCTTATTTTTCTGGCCTAACCTTGACACGCGTTGGAGAAAATAAAGCATTTACACGCAAGTTTACTGACGAAAACTTGCGCAGATTCAACGAAAATGTTTCAAACACAAACTGGTCCTCACTTCTCGACGAAGATCCCAATATAGCGTACAATAATTTTATAGACGAATACTCGAGAATCTACAATGCCTGCTTCCCTTTAAAGGCCATTAAAGGTAAGTTTCTGAACAACCGCAGCTCCCCTTGGATCAGCCCTGGACTTTTAAAATCTATTAGCAAAAAACCCCGACTGTATAAAAAATCTATTAGGTCACCCTCTTTATCCCATAAGCGAATCTATAAAACCTACAAAAATAAACTGAACCATCTAATTCGTCTCACAAAACGTAAATACTATGACACTAGGTTCGAGAGCGCCAAACATGACCTAAGAACAACTTGGAAATTGCTTAATGAGGTTATAAATAAACGTAAATGTAGAGCACTTTTCCCCTCATCATTTGAATCTGAAGGTAAAACAATAACGGATCCCGAGGAAATTGCTGATAAATTTTGTAAATTTTGGTCCCAACTTAGCTGGTACAATACGCGACATTAATTCCTCTGCTAGTTCTTTTATTAGTGATGTTAAGGTGATTCCTCAGAAATATAATATACCGATGAATTTTTTTTAAACTTTCTCTGAATGTTCCCTACAAAGCACTGTTTCGAAAAATAAAATGAAAAAGATAGGTCACCATTCTCGCAAAAGAGATATGATGAGCCAATCTTGCCCCATTTATGCCTGTACTCGTGATAATCTCGCGCGTTATTCATTGGTCCACGTTACATTTTGCGGTAGCTAAAAGGACAGTTTATCGAAGTAATACTGGGAAGAAAACTTGACAGGAAGAAAGCATGGAACATATGGAACAATATCATAGAAAATTTGTGGAAAATATCGCACCATTTAAAACGAGGTAGAGGAAATGCGTTCGTCGAGTCGATGTTTTCGTGGTCATAATTTACATCCTAGAGTAACGGTTTTGTGCACGGTTTCAGCAATATGTTTTTTTCCTTCCGATAAACTTTTTTAAAATTCTTTTAGATTAAAGAGGATAACATGGGCACTACTATTATGTAATAAAAAATATAGGTCACCATGCTCGTTTAAGAGAAAACGAGCTTTTATTTCGCTGTCAAGCCTTGCTTGTGGGAAATTTTTTATGTTTTGCACGTGCACGCGCTCATTTGCGCGCGCTAATGACGCAAAAATCGTGCGCAGTAGGGATGCGCAATGCAATACTGAGGAATCACCTTAATCTTCCTCCTATCACCCTGAAACCTACCGACCCGGCTGAGCTGGAAAGCATTTGTAGCATGTTTGCCTCGGGGAAGGCCCCCGGCTATGACAATATTTCAATGCGTATAATTAAACACTCATCTCACTTGATCTCCGCACCTCTGACTAACATCATAAATCTGTCTTTACAAAAAGGCACCTTTCCTGAAAAACTAAAACTTACCAAAGTGATTCCAATTTACAAGGCAAATAATCCTAGTCTTTTCACAAACTACAGACCTATTTCTTTGTTGTCAAACTTTTCAAAATTTTTTGAAAAAGTAATGTACAATCGCATAACTGAATTCGTCGAGCAATATAATATATTGTACCACTGCCAGTTTGGATTTCGGAAAACTATTCAACGTCCCATGCTCTAATTCATCTGATAAATAAAGTCTCTTCGGCAATTGACCAGCGCGAAACCACTGTAGGTGTTTTTCTAGATCTCTCCAAAGCTTTTGATACTCTTGACCATCAAATTTTATTTACCAAGCTGGAGCACTATGGCATCCGTGATGTGGCCCTGCAGTGGATTAAAAGCTACTTTTCTTGCCGTCTGCAGCTTGTCTAAATTAATCAAACATGCTCTTCAACGCAGACCATCATGAAGTGTGGGGTTCCTCAAGGATCCATCCTAGGCACTTTATTCTTCATATTATTCATAAATGATCTTCCTAGAGCTTCTAAATTAACTGAACTTCTGCTTTTTGCTGACGATACTAGTATCTTTTTCTCACACTCTAATCCAAAGTACTTGGGGAATATGCTTAATAATGAGTTACTAAATATTGGGGGAGGCTATTTTGCGAGCCTGCGAGCCCGAGCCTCGAGCCGCGAGCCGCGAGCCTCTTTTTGCGAGCCCCGAAAGATTCCCGCCAAAAAATCCAAAAATGGGCATAATGCCTTAATATGGTATTTATACATGCGGGCTCGACCACCGGAGGAAAATGTCCGGGGCTAACCACGAGTAATCGGACTGTTACTAGGTTTATTCCTTTTCCGAATTCCTAACATAAGTGAGGAGAAGTACGGCAATGATGAACGGGTTTGTCAAAAATGAAACAGTCAGCAAATATAACTTGGCCAACTCCAGACGGTATCCCGAATACGCTGCAAATATGCTGGTCGGAAGAAACCGACCGAAATTTCAGGAATCTTTGCATTGGCATAATGGCAAACATCTGCACTGTAGCATGGCAAGTCAGGGCATGGAGAGTTTCCTATCTTTTTTTCAGTTCTATGAATTAAGCATGCTTTTGAATTGTTATATATATTTTCGTACTGTAGCTGCAAGCAAGGTAAATAGAGTGTCGTGACAGCGTGACATTTTGTTATAAGTTGCCATAAACATTGTAATCGGAAACACCAGTGATAGTGGAATGGTTTTATCGAGAGAACACAGAAAATACAGCTGAAAATAGGACTCGGAGGAGAAATTAAACAAGATCTGGTCGAGTACAAGTGAGTTGTGAGTGAGCTTTTGCTAATCTTCATTAGTTTGAGGGGAGTAGTGATCTTTTTTTAGGCCAAGTAAGTTAATATGCTGACTTTCATCAGGCTAGGCGGACGTGTTTTATCGCCAAACTTTTGAATTGCTCGAAATAAGCAGTCGTCCAGTCCTTCGAGTTTAAAGGGGAACTATTTAAAAAAGGTAAGAGCCTGGTTTCCCGAGGGACAAAACAACGGACAACTGGGAGTCCTGGGAGACAAAAAAAGTAAATTACGAATCTTTCGTTGCGGTAGTCTCCTTCGCAGCCGTCTTTAGGGTCGTCACGCAACGATCCTCCATGACCAAAACTTCGCCTCACATACGAAAATTTGCGAGCCGAGGGAAACTCAGATATCATTAATATCTGAAACCATGAATTGACCTTCAAAATCCGTTCGATGAAATTAACTTTGATACAGCATTGGATACAGCAGAACCAGACTGAAAAACTACTTGCGCGGAATTTTACATGCACGAAAGAAAATCGAAAACTTTTGTTTCTGCAGCCAAGTGTAGCATTTTAATACTGAGCAAGACTTAATCGTTAAATTAAAAACTCAAAAAAGAAAAAAAAAAAAAAAAAACGAAAAAACTGCAGTGGCTCGCAAAATAGGCTCGTGGCTCCAGCTCCGGCTCCGGCTCGCAGGCTCGCACATTAGTTACTCTCCTAAATATTGATGTTTGGTTAAGATGCAATAAGCTCTGTCGATTAATACCCAAAAAACTAATTATGTTATATTTAGTCCGAGTCAGAGGAGAGTCAATCACAGTTTTTCTCTCTCCTTTGGAGGTCAGCCTCTAACCCAAAGTAATGTAACTAAATTTCTTGGAGTGTATCTAGACGAACACCTTACCTGGAAACATCACATAAACTTTGTTTGTAAACAAATCGCTAAATCAGTTGGTATTTTATCCAGGACGCGTTTCACAGCATGAAAAGACAGCTTTACTGCGGTGTAAAGCTAGCGTAAAGCTGTCGTAAATTTGTAATTTAAACAGCTTTACGCGCCCTTTACATTTTTTAAAGCTGAACTTTACACTAACTTTACGCCTATGTTTAAAGTTAAATTAAAGAGACTAAAACTTTTAAGCCAACTTTACGTTTGGCTTAAATTCCTTCGATCTCAGATTTACGCCAAATCTTATACTTGCTGTAAAGTTGGTCAAAGCCAGATTTATGCTCCTTTAAGCGGGATTAAGGTATAGATATACTTAACGTCAAATACTTACTATTGGCCTAAAGATTGCTTAAAGATGTAATTCATTCGAATTTACATTCTATAAGCTAGTTTTATTTTGAAAAGGCCTTGTGTGTACAATAATATTATTATTGGAGCATCACAATGGCGGATCTACTGGATATACATCAAATTTTCGAAACTCGGTGCTTGAAGGAAATGTATCTCAAGTTGTGGTAATTAATAATGAGCTGC
>JAHPZR010053550.1:0-16994 GCA_019787425.1 Platygyra sinensis | reverse complement strand
ATTAAAATGAGTATCTTACTTGCTTATTTTCGTGATTCGGCAGGTTACATTTTGCTCGCCACGCTGCTTATAGCGCCGACAGTAAGTATTGAATGCTTGTTTGATCACCCTGACTCTACGCTTTGCATAAATGAGCTAATATCGACACAATGCTAATAAGCGAGCAAACTTTCTGTCAGCCCTAACACATCTTTGAAAAACCGACCTGCTCCTTGAAGGTCTTAACCTGCCGCTAATTTTTTTAGACAACTTGGGTGAGTTAATTAAAACGAAGTTCACGTCTAATTATTAACTACGCTCCGTATATTTAATTAATTAATTAGAGTTGGACTTTTACGAAATGTCGATGTTATGACAGTGGGTTCTGAGCTTTGGCTACCTGTTATGTTTTAAACAGAAAAAAAAAACATTACTTTTCGAACGATGATTTGTTATGGTCAAAAATGCACTCCGCCATTCTTCATCGATGCAAAAACGTGATGGTTTGTATTGAATCTCTTGTATTAATGGTTTGTATTGAATTTCTGGGAACACGTAACGCAGTTGTAGCCGGAAACATGTATTTCCTGTAACTATGTTTGTCGTTACATACGTCTTTTCCAGTTTCCCTGCTTCGTGTATTTGAGCCAATTTGTTACCTTGCGTAGCTTGGCGGTTTTTAAGCAATATGGAGAAAGCGGCTAAGCCGCGAGAAGCCTAGTAGTTCCTCTCGACCTTGCTTTATGAGCTTGCACTTAAATTGCGTAAAAAATAGTGCTAAACCGCCAAACTATCCAGGTTACCAATTAGTGCGTGTGATTCATCCACGCCACGATCAAAAGCACCGTGCGCGAGCTGTTTTGTCACGCCAGATAACTGTCACGTTACCGTTGCGTTAACAAGCTGCGATATCGGAGAAATTCCTCTAGTCGCTTCGTGATTCTATGGAGATAAGAACCTGTATGGACCACAACAATTTCCCAGTCCCTTAATACCCCAGACTATAGGGTGTACGTGAAGAAGACCGCTGATGAAAGTTATGTTAGTCTTGCCCCAGAACTCACGTTTTGATCTAAAATCAGTTACGTAGGTGAAGTCTGCATACAAGCCAAGTGCCCCATCAGGTCGGCGCTTATTTCCGGTTGCAGTAATACGAAGCGACTAGGAGTATTTCTACCCCCCTCTCGATGATTTCGCCAGTACCCATTTTTTCATTGTTACCTGGGTGGAGACCCGCCTTCTACTCCTCGTCACGCAATCTTCCTCGAAGATTTCGTGACGAGTCCAAACAGCGTCTGCGTTGAAGACTAAAGTGGAGAAAGGCACTGTGAGAGATGATTGTCTTGTCCAAGAACACAACACAATATCCCCAACCAAGGCTCGAAGCATGACCGCTTGAAATCTAACAATCTATATTTAACTTCCAGGACAGGAGCGACGAAAACGCGTTTTGTTCTCTCCTTCCAAGAAGGCCGCCTGTAACTACAGATCAAGCAGTTACCATGGCAACTCAACTTTTCAACCTTCACATAGTAGACGCTACTTCTGTCAAAGAACTATACAGTTACGACGACAGGAACTATTTCATGAGAGGATGTTTGATGAGAGAAGAAGAGGAAAAAGAAGAGTCTGGATGTAAAGAGTACGTCCTCAAAGTATTAAACCATAAGGATTCAAGCCACGAATGTTTAACAGAGGTACAGTGTGACGCCATGTTATTTCTCCAGTCACGTGGTTATCACTGCCCCGTCCCAGTCCCTTCTATTTTAAATACGTATTTTGTGAAATGCAAAATACCAAGAGGATCCCAAACTGGAAGTTTTGCCTTGGAAACGGATGGTGTTACCTTGGAAACCGAAAGTGCTATCCTAAACAATGACAATCTGTCAGCGGTCAGCAACATGAGCATCAAAAGTGCAGAAATTCTGAGATGCGGGATCGAGGTTTATGATGGAAAAGAATATTCTGAAGACCAATTCTTTGTGTGTGATGTGCGACTACTGACGTTTGTACCTGGGAAAGTATTACATGAATCACCGCTGAACAATGAACTGCTGTTTAATGCCGGGATGGCCGTTGGGAGGTTGGATCGAGATTTAGAGGTAAGTGTTCAAGTGCGCCTGTAAAATGAAATTTTTGCCCCCTTTTTCATTCCAGAAAGTTGAAGTCTATGTTGTACTGATTCATAATTTTCGAATTTAAGTTCTGGTCCTGCGCGCAAGACAATTTTTTCTATCTCTCTAAAGTTGACAAAAAATTCAATTGTCGTTTTCCGAGGCCTGGACCTAGTGACGTCATAAGGTGTGCAAATTTCGATGGCGTCATTTGGTATGAGTGTATGTCTTAAATCGTTCAGTGCTATCGAGTCAGGTTTGGACCGCCGACCGTTAGCTCAGTTGGTAGAGCACCGGACTGCCGTGCGGGAGGTCGCAGGTTCGAACCTCGACCGGACCAACACTCAGGGTCTTTAAATAACTGAGGAGAAAGTGCTGCCTTTGTAATGACATCTGTAAACGGTTAGACTTTCAGGTCTTCTTGGATAAGGATGATAAACCGCAACCCCCGTCTCACAGTACTGATGTGGGACGTTAAAGAACCCACACACTGTTTGAAAAGAGTAGGGGACGTTATCCCCGCTGTGGTGGCTTATCACTTATTTTGTTCTGGTGGCGCCTGTGTATCCTACTATTCTCTCTAATAAGATTGTGAACTGCGTGGCTGCAATTTGCGCCTAAATAAGCAGTGCCTCATTTTGATTACTGCAGCCCCGTCTGGGACTGTTTGAGTAGTTACTTGAGTGATAAGCTACAAAAATTACAGAATCGCGCAGCCAGAGTTATTGCTAAATCACCCTTTGATGCGAGCTCAAACCACCTTCTCTCCACCCTCAGCTGGAAGAGGCTATCTCTTCGCCGAAAGAAACAAAAAGCCTTAATGATGTATAAAACCATGAATGACCTTGCTCCGGAATATCTACAAAGTCTTTTCTCTCAGCGTCACTCTGCTTACAACTTAAGAAACTCTGAGGGAAGGCTGACCCTGTCCAAACCAAGCACCAATTATTTGAAACGAAGCTTCTCTTACAGCGGGGCCATGCTATGGAATAACTTGCCCAAAAACTTAAAAAATGCTGTATCCGTTGAGCATTTTAAGCGAAATATCAAGAAGGTAGCTGATATATCGGATTCCCACACGGCAATCATGTAAAGCAGTTGTAATTAGTTTTAGTTTTTAACTTAAGCTTAACTGATGATTTTCCGTGTTTAAATAAAGATTTACATACATACATACATACAACTATAAATCCGCCATGCCTTCAAGGTAAGGAAATGGTGAAAGCGCCGTTCGTTTGATTTAACCACTTGGGTTGCGGTTGTGTTGTAAATCTCACACACATGCTGCAAACATCAAGCTTCAACCAAACGCATGTTCTAGTTGCTTCAAACAGTATTTCCCTTTTTTGCTTGGAATTGTTTTATTGCATTCATTGCTAATTTGCATATTTTGACCGCGCGCAGGAGTGTCGCACATTTTTGACGCGAATTGGCCAACTTCGAAGCTAGAGAAAAAATTCGTACGCGCTTCAGTGTCTGAAGCCCAAACTCGAAAATTGCGAATCTGTTCGGGAAAGGAGCCTGCGCTCCGACCCCTTATTTCGGCAACCTGAGGGGAAGTCATCTGCAGAGTTAATAGAGTGTGTAGTGTTTGTCTATTATAACCCGGCCGATAACACGAGACGAATTACTGATACTCCTGGGTTCAAACCATTTACAATTCAATCTATTTATTCTGCGACTTTGTTTAACAGGATTTTCCATGCCCAAAACTTGATCGACCAGGATTTGTGTGGGACCTGTCAGATGTTGTCACCACAGTTGGCCATCTCCTTGAGGCTGCTGTCACTGATCAAAATCGCACCAAACTTGTTAGAGAGGTTTGTGAATCTTTCAGAATTGAGGTGGTACCAAAACTTCATCTGTTGCCCAAACAGGCAATCCACGCTGATGCAAATTATACCAATATAATAGTCAATCTTGATAGCAGTTTTGGTTTCATAGACTTTGGAGATCTTAACTACAGTTGCCGCATCTTTGAACTGGCAATTTCCCTTATGTACATCCTGAATACTGCTGATGACTTCAGCTGCGGGAATACCCGCATGGCGGGACATTTTTTCGCGGGATATTACTCGGTTAACCCTCTGACTGAGGAGGAACTGGAACTACTCCATGTGCTTGTAGCCGCAAGATTTTGTCAGTCGCTTGTGATTGGCGCGTACTCCAACAAATACCTTGATCCTGAAAACGAATATCTGTTGGAATCGGCGAGACACGGTTGGAAGAATTTGGAAGCATTTTGGAAATTACCTAAAGAAGAAGTGTTGAAAACATGGCGCGAAATAAGCGAAAAAGCTACAATCTAAAACTGGATACAAATTATGAACTATCAACAGCTTTGAATGCAACAACAGCTTCTGCATCCAAACACACGGCACAGCCATGGAAACACGCGTGGCTCCATCATTCGCCAACCTTTCCCTCCCTAAATTCGAGACAGACGCACTCCCACGTGCGCCGCGCCAGCCACACACTCAGTGGTGCTTTATCGACGACATTTTCATGATATGGACCCACAAAGGAGACGAACTACGCACTTTTATTACTAACCTCAACAACATTCACCCCACTATCAAATTCACCTCATCCCATTCAGCAACATCTACTTCTTTTCTCGACGTCAAGGTCTCCTTCAGCCAGTTTGCTAAGGTTGAGACCGATCTCTATACTAAATCGACAGGCAAACACCAATTGGCGACTTTCACATAACGTCACTAAAATTCAAACTAGAAAACAATTTTTTTAGTTTATTTATTTTTATTTATTTATTGCTTATTTACACCTGGTAATACTTACATACATTAGGACAACGAATAAATTAAGTAATTAATTAATTCTGAGAACACACATTAGCTACAATTAAATCAATCTCTCTTTTTTAAGAAAAAAAAACATAAATAAAAAAGTAAGAAAAAAAGTAAAAGGAAAGGAAAACATAAATAAAAAATAAAACAAAAAACCACAAGCGCGGAGATGGGGGAGGAGGAACGAGTTCTGATCTTAATTTAATACAACTGAGATTAATTTAGTCTGTAGAGTTTGTGCAGAGCATATTCATGTTACAAGTATTCTTTCGGTGTTAAGTTACAAATTTTGAACTTTGTTTTTGTAATTGATTCTAGTAGTAAATTTGGTCAATGCAAGTGAACTGTTGTTTAGTTTATTTACATACACATTGAATTTCATGAAAAGGAGGGTGTAACTGAATTCTCCCGTATCTGAACAGTTCTTTCTTTGTAATAACAATCCTATGAATAAATTTGAATTGAAATTCTTTCAACTTATTTTCTTTGCATGTTTTTGAAGCTACTTGAAAAACATCTGTCCAGTTCTCTTTGACTATTAAAATATCTCATTCTCTTTCCCATCTTTCTGGGCCAGTGTGAGGTGATTGGTGTTTCTTAACGAGAAGCAGGCGGTAATAGTCTCTTGCCTTATACGCGCAGGAATTGCACTCAAGATTTGATAGAACTGGAGAAAGTTTGTGTTGCAGTGATATTTAGCTTGAAATTCTTGAAAAGTTTTTTATTTATTTATTTATTTTTTTATGATTATTTTCTCAAACGTTATTCTACAGTACACTAAAGATACTTCAGTACAATACAATGTGGACGTTACTTATAAGCTACAGCTACATATATAGAGTACAATATTAATACTACTTATAGTACAGCAGCTACTAACGAATACTAACAATACAAAAGAAGCAGTAAGTGCTGGCTACAAAATAAAGTACAGACTAAACTAACTTACTGAAAAAGAGATAATGGTAAAATAAATAAATAACAATAACAATCGAAAAAAGGGAAAACGTATTAAATGATGTCTTTCCATTCACTGTTGAAGTTGTCAATGTTAGTATTTTTAACTGCTATTTGTTGAAGAGCATCCAATTTATTCCTCAAGAAAGAAGGAAAGCCATCAAAGGATACCTCATCGGAGTCTTGGGTTTTACAGAAGATATAATATTTGGCTACGAGGGTTATGTAATTTAAAGTGTCTTTTGATTCTGTGGCGTTATCATGCCAACCAAAAAAAGAAAAGAAATTCTTGAAAAGTTAGGTATTGACCGTTTTCATTAAAAAGCTGTTGGATCGTGTGGATACCCTTGATAAACTATTCCCTTATAAATAGTGGTTTCCCATTGACTAATATGTCTTTGTTATTAAAGAGAATGGTGTCGGTTCCTTGATCACAATTGTACAGAGTCTTGATTTCATCAAATGCAATGAGTATGTCTCTATAGGATGTCGGAATGTGCCTTAAATATTTAGCATCATAATTACATCGTAGCAGGAAATTGAGGCCTCCGTGTTTGTTAAAAAAATAGTCCGGTGCTACTTTCCAATTGCAGTTATCTCTAAAGAGAAGTCTTTTGATCCATGCAAGTCTGAGCGATTTTATCGTAAGTTCGATGTCAACCATCCCGGCGTAAGCCCCCTGGCACTATATCCTTAGGGACATTAACATTTGAAATTGAGTTTATTAATTAGACAGTCCCAAAGATTTAATTATTAGTATTTTTCCATAGTGTTAATCCTCTTGATTTCCAGATGGCCAAATTTGTCTGCAGTTTTTGTACTTTCAAATTAAAGTTCATCTGGTTATTACCTATTATAAGAAACATAGATTCCTAATAATTTTGTGGGAGTATTCATCCATTTCATCCCTAACGGTTTGGTTCTATTTTCAAGTTCAACCATTTCCCTAGCCAGAATGCTTTTGTTTTCTCTACGTTGAGCACTAATCCAGAGAAATTCCCGAAAGCGCTCATAGTTTCAAGGGCTTGTTCAGCAGAAGCCACATCAGCACATAATAAGTTGGTGTCATCTGCAAATTGGCTTAGTTTGATCTCTGAGCCAAAAATTCTGATTCCTTTTATGATCGAGTTTTGTCTTATTTTGTTTGATAGTATTTCCGCTGTCAGGATAAACAGATATGGCGAGAGTAGGCATCCTTGCCTAACTAGTCCCCTAGAGGGCTTAAACCAGTCTGTTGCAAAACCGTTGTTCAAAGCTGCGCTCTCTATGTCTATGTAGAAGATCTCGACCCATTTTCTTAAGCTGTCACCAAAATTGAATTTTTGAGAGCAGTTTGAATATAAGACCATTCAAGAGAGTCAAAAGCTTTCTTAACCCTTTAGTGCCCAAGGGGTCTCCCTTTGAAGAGTAAAATCGTCTGGCGTTAGACAGAGTAAAATCTGTAAGTCACTATTGGGCATTAAAGGGTTAAAGGAGATAGTTTTTTTTTAACCCTTTAGTCCCCAAGGGGTCTCCCGTTGACGAATAAAATCGTCTGGCGTTAGACAGAGTAAAATCTATAAGTCACTATTGGGCATTAAAGGGTTAAAGGAGATAGTTTTTTTAACCCTTTAGTCCCCAAGGGGTCTCCCTTTGACGAGTAAAATCGTCTGGCGTTAGACAGAGTAAAATCTATAAGTCACTATTGGGCATTAAAGGGTTAAAGGAGATAGTTTTTTTTAACCCTTTAGTCCCCAAGGGGTCTCCCTTTGACGAGTAAAATCGTCTGGCGTTAGACAGAGTAAAATTTATAAGTCACTACTGGACATTAAAGGGTTAAAATCAACTGATATTAATATACCTGGGGTGTTTTTCACCTGAGTTTGCTCTATAATATCTCTTCTTAATCTTACATTTTCTCCAATATATCTTCCTTTTATGAAGCCAGTTTGTTCCGGATGTACGAGTTTTGAGAGTATTGGCTCAATCGCCTTGCAATGGCTTTTGATGCAATTTTATAATCCACATTTAGTAAAGTGTTGGGTCGCTAATTCTGTAAAAGCAATAATTCAGCGTCGTCTTTCGGTAAAAGTGTTATTATGCCCTACGCTGAGAGACCGATAACCTCCCACGCTCATATTCTCCATTCAGGCTTGCTAATAGATCTGCTCCTACGAGATCAAAGAAATGAATTCTACGGTAAAACCGTCCTCGCCTGGTGATTTTCCGTTTTCAAATGTCTCCAATGATTTGTTGCATTCTTCGTAAGTCAAGAGACCGTCTAAAGCATCTCTTTCTGCTAGAAAACTATTGATCCTCCTGAGATTTAACTTTCATGATGTATAAGAGCAGCTGAGAACTAGCTAGTTTTGACACAAATTTTTGCTCAGAATGGGTCCTTGGTTTTGTGATAGACTACGCTTGAGTTTCTACTGAAGTTTTTGCGTGACACGGCATTTACATGATGGCCGAGACAGTTGTCATGCTGGTTAAAAAAGTTAGTCATAGGGAATTTGGCTATCTGAACAGTTCATGTATTAGAAAAAGTATTATCAGATATTAATGTACTTGAGTTCCTCTAGAGATAAATTCGCGCTTTTGTAGCAGAACTTGTGACGTGGATTTGGCGAGGGGCTTTGCATATTTACCTTCTTTCTTTTCCCAGATTCTGGACTTTATGTATTCAGTTGAACGGTTTTGATTTTTACTTCGATCTACTTTGAATGCAGTAACACTGAAAACCAGCAATATCTTGTACAATTATCCCACCACCCTCTACATACGGAACGAGCCATTCCATTTAGCCTCGCTCTCTGATTACGACGCATCTGCTCTTCCGACGAAAGCTTTACATTACGCGCCAATGAGCTCATCAATATTCTCGGCATAGGCGTACGGGCACCCTCGGACTTGGGGGGGCGGTAACCTTATTGGCCGAAAAAAATTACAAAATGCCCGAAAGCGTCAGTTGTATATGCGTACTCAAATCGCTGTAAAAACAAAAACGTTCCCAATTCTCACGTCTAATGAAACTGTTATCATTCAGGAAACACAGCCGAATTCCAATTTTTTGGAACCTCCAAGGGAACAGTTGAAAATTGCTTTTAAAAATCGGCCGGACAGTTCGTGAAATTACGGCGTTTGACTGAGGAGAGGGAAACGACTTTTGGTTTGAGTTATCGGAAGGATCGAAAAAATGAGGGTTTGAGAAATCAGGATTCCACTGTAGTTATTTTGAAACATTGCATACTCTTAGCCTATGACTTCATTCGACGGCCTGGTAAAATCAGAAACTTATAAAAGAAACAGTTAATTGTTCCTCTTGCGAGAAGTTCAGGAAAATTTTAAACCGGCACTTTGCGGAGCCATTCAAAAGGGCTCTTTTCAGAGCCACCACAAAAACATAAGTCTTGGCAGGAGCCCATGTTGGTCGTCCTTTGCTTTCATCCTTTTGTCACTAATGGGAATAACATCATGGATTCCCACGGTACACATTTAATTGGCATATGGCTTTTCCAAAACAGAATACCTGCAATTGTGGATCCTTAGATCATTTGACCTTAACTCCGATTTGACAAGACAAACGCCACTGAAAGTAACCTACAAGCCAGGCCTTGACTACCTTTTAGAATGCTTTCTCCCGAGTACTTTTGCCCGAATCATCGGCGTTTTGCCCGAAAAATCTCAAAATTTTCTGCGACTGGGGGGGCTGCAGCCCCCCCCCCCCGCCCCCCCGGCTCGTACGCCTATGATTCTCGGTTTTCATCAGTCATGTGGTCAAAACTAAAAATCGTAACCATTCAATAAATAAAGTCAAGAATATGGGATACAATAGATGATTGCTTTATAAACAACCTTGCTAAGAATCAGGTCTTTGCTGTTTTTTATTCAGTTCGCGTGTTATTCACAGAAGTGTGTCACCCAAATTTATAGAGCTTTGTATGCAGACAAAAACAATGTAATAGACAGTCACATAAATTAAAATGACAATTACGTTTCTCTTCACTCTGATGGAAGCCAGTTCTGTAGTCAAACATGGCATCTTTGTTGTTGTTTCCCAGAGTTTGATCACGATGCACCTTGTCTTTATCAGCACCTAAAACTTTCGTTAATGTTCATTGTCGTCTGTAGTAACTTTCTGTACCATTTTGTGTTCATTGATAAGTCTCTTTTACTGTTTTGAGTTCGCAGTTTCGAAATATTCGATCATTGAACTATACGGTGTGTAGGTCTGTATAATGCTTGAACGTAAAAAAGAGACGGCGCCATTTGCCCCCCTATTCGACATATATTTTCCTTTCGGCATCGGCATTGTTGGAAATAGTGTTGCGCATTTATTACGGACATTACGTGTCTAAGGTATTGCCCATTGTTCGCAGCTGAGCTTATACAGGAAATACAAGGGTAAACCTATTCTTGGCTTGAAGGTGACTTCATCATTTTCTAAAATCTTAAACTAAAGAGCCACCAAAGATTTAATCCTCATCAGGCATAAGAAGGGGTAAATTTATATCTGTTTACCACTTTTCAGCTCATTAGCTCAGCTGTTAGCTTGCTTCGTCTGGAAAACAGCGCATTTTAAATTTCAGAGCTATGGCAGTGCGTGACATAGAGCTACGAACACGTTTGTCGAAAAATATATACTTAAATCGTGATTTTTAGCCTAATCAGAAGTTTAAGTATTATGTGAAAAGTGCTTATGTAAATGTTTGTTTTTTTAGTTCAGATATTCAGTAGCCTAGACAGCCAAAATAAGTTCCAGATGTTTACACTATTTTCCGGCCGCCAGTGCAAAATTATTTCTTCAAACATCTGAAGTTTAGGAAAACGCACAGTCTGAAAACTTTGAGAAGTGTCTTTTTTACCAATCTCCTATAACTTCACAATCTTTATCTACCAAATGGTTTTCGAAATATTGTATTGCGTGACAGCGTGACAGTGCAAGCCAAGAATACTCGGGTCGCCCGGCTAAAAAAACCTTTTTCCAAGCAGACTTTCCAAAGCTTCCATGCAACTCCGAAGGTTTGGATTTACTAATTCGCCGGATAGTCGGGTTTGCACGGTGGAACGTCGAGTAGTGAATGAAGTCAACAGTCTTTGACTTCCCGCTAAACTGACAAGGAAGCCGAAAAACCCACTTTTCAAAACGCTACACGCACGTAAGAAATCAGCTGGATATTCAGTTCGAGTTCCTTTAAGTATACATCCGTTTCATAGGCAGCCTCCAATTGGCTCTTATCAAATATAAAAATAAATTGATAGCCATGAAAAGCGATTCGTTTTGCTGCTATCGCAAGAGCTTCAGGAGAAAGATTGCACTCAGGTGAGATCTTTGTGCATTTTATAAAACTTTATCTGTTTCTTTAGAAATGGTGGTTAAAGCTTAATGAGTTCTTGAGTGAGATCCTAAAACTTGTTGATTCCAAATGAGAATTTTCCTTTCATGCTGCTTGAGCTGAGCCCTTTGAGCTGTTCTATCGTTTGATTCCTCAGGTGAAATCCCTACAATTTGATAATCTCATTCAATTCTAATTGTCCTAATCAGTTTCATTGTTTTTATTTCTTGATAAAATGTTCATTTTGGTCGACGGTGTTGACTCTTATCTGAGTAACATCCGCGTCATAGACGACATCTTCTTTCGACGTGCTATGGTGGCCTACGTCAAAATGTTAACACAACGGACTCCTTTACGGTCGAACTCGACTTTTAGTCATAAAAGATAGATTTATTTGACATCAAACTAAGGTTAGGAGTATCAAGACGTCATTCTGTGAGAAATAAATCGACTTTTTGAATGTTTACATGTTTCGAATCTATAGGGGAGGCTGCCGCACACTAGCCGATTTTTAGTCACAGAACTGCATATTCTTGGTTTTCACGTGACGTCAGAAAAAAAAAACAAAATTAAAACTTTTAGTTTTTACCTTTATCAGGTAAAAGTCATTTTCAAACATATATCTGTTTGCCTGTCTTCAGCTCGGTAGACCGTTTTGTTTTGAAAATAGAACACGGTGTTTTCGCAATGCGTGAGATCGGCATTGTTTCTTGGTAGCATGTTACAAGCACGAAAATATCTATTCGCCTTATGTTTTCGAGTTCTGAGTAACCAATATGTTGAGAGAAATGCCTAGGCTAATGTTTTCAAGTTTAACAGAGAGAATAAACGTTTTGAGAGAGCCAAAGTAAAGTCCAGATGTTTCCACTGGTTTCCGGCTGCCATGTTGGAGTCCCTCAGACGGGCTCCAACATGGCGTCTCCATACTAAACACTCTAATTTTCAGTGATACCTTTTGCCGAATAACTCGAGTTCGGAATATCGCACATCCCCGAAATTTTGGCACGTTGTTTATTTATTACTCTTCTACAATCTGTCATTTTCTTGACTCAATTTATTCAATAGTAAGCGATTTTATTTTTCACTTGCGTGATAATTAAGCTTACTTGCGTGACGTGAAAACCACGAATTGTTTTGTCGGGGTTAAATCTCTGCGAACACTAGACGATTTTTTGTCGCGACTAATTTAGGCTTGGGGCCCAGTCGATCTCCGCCATGTTGGAAAAGGCTCTTGTTCACGTGACTCTCATAACAATTTCTCATTGGTTGAGGTAAGCGCGAGCCCCTGACAAAGTCTTGGTCCACCGCACACTAGCCGACAAGTGAAGATTCTTTGTCGGCCAACAAAAAATCGGCTAGTGTGCGGCGGCCTTTTAATAGAGGCCAAATTCTACCGGAAGTCACCATTGAGAGCTGATCGACTACACGAAAATCTTAACTATCCCGTAAATCTGGAAACATCCTTTCAGCCGTTTAAATAGCATGTCGAAAGACGAACGAGGATGTCGCCTGTGCACGTAACACTAAAAACGGGTGTAATTTGCAGTCAAGGAAGTGAAACTGTACAATTATATTTAAAGACTCCAATTACAAATTGCAACTCAATCTTACTCTATTACTCTTGTCACTGAAAAACAGCCCTGGTACAGCATCTCTGTTTTCCTGTTCCAAAGCATTTGCGAATAGCTTTTTGCCCAAAGAAAAAGGGGTATCATTCGGGAAAAGATGGTTCGTGAAACTGTAAGACGAGCGTAGCTTCCGCGAAAAACTTTTATTAAGTGAGTCCCCTGGCGAGTATTTAGCTGACGCCGGCTTGGCTGCAAACTCACCCAAATTAAGTTCTTTCAGCATGGGCGTAGCCAGGGGGGTGGGGGATCACACTGACTCATACAGAGGGTACCCAACAGATTGTCACCTGAATATTGTAGGTTGTTTGCTTACAAAAAGGCTTAAAAAGGGGGGGATCACGGGCACCCCAGGACCCCCCCTGGCTACGCCCCCGTTCAGTTTTCTTTTTAATCTTATCCAGTTTCAGCACGTTGGAAAGTCGTACCAATGAAGGATCGACGATTCAATTCCGGTCTTTTCTTGATACTGTTTGTCTTGGCCACAACCTTGATCAACCTGGGAAATGCGCAATGCTGGGACCACAGCAGACCTTCAGGCGAAAGCTGGGCCAACGACTGGGATGACAATGTTGACTACGACTGTGGGAAAGGTGGGAAAAAATAACACTTATCACAAGCCATAAGATATATTGCAGTTTCTGTTAGGATTACAGGCTTTGATTCCAGCATCTAGTATTCCCTTAGTCTCCTTATGCTCGATTACCAGCCGCTGTTCGGGAAATGATTGGGAGGGTAGCCCAGACACGAGAGAGCGGCGGAAATCGAGCCTATAGTCTCCCCCGCAGCCGTTTTTTAGGATGTCACCCAACGCTCCCCCCAATTCTTTTAATTTAATATTTATTGGAATACACACATTATTTACCACACTAACTAACATTACTTACAATACTAACATTGCTTTAATTTAATTAAGGGAGATAGTTTTTTAACCCCTTCACTGCCAATGGGTTTCCCTTTAACGAGTAAAATCGTCTGGCGTTAGGTAGTAAAATCTATGAGTACGTCCTTGGCAGTGAAGGGGTTAATTGCGACTTACACTGCATGCAATATTAATGCAGTTACTTAAACTACTTATAATACTTATTACTTAAGCCGCTTACCTTTTTTTGAAAGAGAACAAAGCGTTTCGTGACATCCCAAAAAACGACTTCGATGGGGGACTACTCTTCCCTTAATTGAATAATGATAATAATAATGATAATGATAATGATAATGATAACGTTGAAAACGTTGACACGTTGAAAACGGTACGAAGATATGAAAAAGGTCTTTCCCAAAAATGATAATAATTGTTATTGTTATTATTGCTGGTTTTAATTTGTCACGCAATTCAAAATAGATAGGAATAAAAACCAAAATCGTTCAATAGATATAGTCTAGAATCTGGAAAAAAGGAAAGAAGGTAAATATGCAAAGCCCCTCGCCAAGATTCAGGTCACAGCAATTTTTCTTAAGCAACATGTTTGGAGCAATGTTTTGCCCAAATTTATAGAGATTCGTATGGAGACGCCATGCTGGAGACTATCCGAAGGATCTCAAGGTCATTAAAATAACACCTTTTTAATACATGTTAATACATGAACTGTTCGGAGAGCCATATTCCCCGACATAAGTCACTCTTTAACTAACATGACAGCTCTCTCGGCCGTCATGTTAATGCCGCGTCACTTAAAGCATAGAAATTCAAGCGTTGTATATCTCAAAACCAAGAACCCGTTCGGAGTGAAAATTTGTATGAATACTAGTCTTCGGCTGCTCTTAAACATCATGAAAGTAAAATCTTAGGAGGATCAATAGTTTTATAGTTTGAATTTTAGTGACGTCATGTGAAAACCACCAGTATTAACAACAATGATGATGATGATGTCGTCATTGGTGAAAGAATTCGAAGGAGCTCCTCAAATGAAAAGCGTTCATAATACCAAAAAGTCTGTTCCCAAATGTTCCATCAAATTTTTCACTGAGAATTTATTTCATTTCCTTGATGTTCTGGAGGGAGGTATCTAAATGTATTAATTTGACAAATCTTGGCCGTAAAAGGGTGGACTGCAGACCGACAATCCAACATAGTGGGACAGTAGTTACCTTCTGTTTCTCGCGTGCCGAAGAATCTTGATGTAATTCGGCTTATCAGCGCCAAGTGGCGTATAAGGCCTCCTAGGAAGTTTTTATGACCAACAAGCTATTGGGGACAGTATCTTGAAAGCTTTACAAACTTCTTTTTAGTTAGAGAGGTAACAAGGAACAAAGCATTAGGGCTCTGGAGTCCTTGGAGTTGCTCAGCGTAACAAATGCCATTTTGGTCCCAGATTTAAATTGAGTTTTGGGACTTCATTAAAAGTCTTGAAATACCGGTACACTCCTTGCCAAATTTACCTGTAAACACTACACGAAAGGTTGCGAATTCTCACACGACAGCATGTTAATGTATTACCTAAATTCCATTTCCCCCCCCCTCCCCCCACCAACCATGTTAGATTCACATCAGATATCCAGAAACAAAGTTGTTAGTCGCACTACTAGCTTTTTTTCTGCACAAAGTGCCAGACGTGGATTCAACATTGGGGAAGGATAAATGGAAAATAGAAACTGGGGACAGTGCTACAAGTAATTTGTCTTTGAGTGTAGATCCATACTTGTAATAAAGAGAACTCTATGCTGCCTTTGTGTTATATTGACAGGCTATTCAATCAGTCGTATTAGGAGTATTCATAGGGACTGCATCGAGGACAGGATTTGGGCTTTCAGCTGTGAGTCAAACTCGGCTGCTCAACACTGCTCCTGGAGCCATGTACTAAATTCCTATGACGGGCTATTGGATTATAAATGTCCCCACGATGGCTTCATTTCAGGCATATACAGCTGGCATAAAAATGGAAGAGAGGATCGTCGGTAAGATACATTGGCTTGATGCATCGACACATGCATAAAACTTGTTTAGCCGCAAATGTAAGTATGTTATTTACCGGCTGGGAAGTCCGCATAGGAATAACTGTGCCCAACGTCCGCTTGAGCTAAGACCCAAAGCCGCAGGCCGAAGGTTGTACTCCAGGAAGAGGTCGCTGTTATTTCCTTAAATGCACCGTGAATAACCCATTTTTTTTTTTCGCCCTTTTTTTTCTGAAGACTGGTTTTCGAAAAGTCTTTCTACGCTGGCGCTGCATAGTCACATTTAATAAAATAAACAAAGACGTAAATCTCAGTGTAGCCTGCGGGGCAGGTGTCCGAAAGGGGGGGAAAGAAGACGAGCGCCTGAAGAGCGTCCCACGCCAGCCAATCTAATCAGTAGGGACTTTACGCAGCGGGAACGCGGACGGCGAGGGGGACGCCGAAACCTGTGAGAAGATTGGGGAGAGAACGCCGTTGTGACAGAAATTCACAAACATGAAGCAGCACCGTCGGAAAGTTAAACCATAGTTTCTGCACTGTACTGTCAAGCTTATTGATGTGATTTTCGTCCCCTTTTTATCAGGATTACTTCATGTGAAGAAGTTCGCAATCAACTCTTGATAAGTTACGGTGAAGGTGTGTTAAACGATCACGAACTCCTACTTTTGTGCGAGTTAAAACGGTCTAATATTCTCGACCTACCTCATTCCTTTCCTGAATTTAACTTCGATGATTTGGAGACGACGAGTGCCTGTCCGAATTTCGCTTCCACAAACGCGACTTGCCCCTTCTCGCTGAAATGTGCAATGGAGTACATGAACTAATAAACAGCAAATGTTTAATCAGACTGGCGCGACAAATCAGTGTGCCGACTGATAAAGATCTTAGTAAACCACTGATCTTACGACTGAAAATGAAAACAGTTTCGACAGCTACAGAAATTTAAATGGTGTACACCCTTTAGTAAATGTGCTAGAATATGACCATAATAAACCGTTTGACATTTTAGTACTTCTTGAAAGGAAAAATTTCGATTAAAATGCATGTAAGTTGTCTTTATTTACATAAGCTTTCAAAAAGATATATTTCACGGTACTCATGTTCGCCGACTGGCTTGAGTTCGCTTCAGCTTTCTCGACCTTTCTTAAGCTTTACAATGAAATATCTCACATGAAAAGAGAAAACAAGCAATTAAAGTTCCTACAAAGTAGTATCACGGGTTATTTAGCGTTAACACAGGAGCGGAAACGAAAGCTTAAGCTCACGTTTTCAGACAACGCGAAATGAGCTAGACTCGCGTCGGGC
>JAHPZR010053548.1:0-28151 GCA_019787425.1 Platygyra sinensis | reverse complement strand
GTGATGCCTTGCAAAGAAGAATTTGTGTATTTGTCTTAACTGAAGGTGTCTTAAAAGTCGTAAAGCTCTTTTGACCGCAAGCTCATAACTTTTAAACTGACTCAGTTATAACTGACTGTACTCTCTGTGGAGGCTGTTACATGGTTCATATGTTTGGGCCGGAACGCTTTCCAGAACTGACTTACTATCCCAACGAAAATAAACAGTCTAGTCTAATGTTTAATGCTTGATTCAGGTAATTTAATTTTATGCTAATGTTGAGTATTTACCAATCCTGTGTTTAAAACAAGGTTGGTCAGAAAGGCAATGTAGCTGAATCAAGCTTCATGCCCTTGCAAGATATTGAATTTGGCCCGCACTGAATGAGACTGGACACGAGATGATTTGGCAATTCTGATGTTGCAACCGTGAGATTGATATCAGAAATGGATAAAAAAATTAGTGTTTCCTCAGTTGCGAAGTAGACTCTGATACTGTTTTTTTGTAGGATAAGCCAATCACTTCTCAGATCACGTTATTTAAGCCCCGACACATTCGCCAACTTGTCCTATTTCATAAGAGCAAAGTCAAAGTCGTAGGTATAGTGCCGCGCTTCGGTTTCAACCATTTCACTCAAAAAGGATGGCTAGGTTCTTAAGTATTCCGTTTGCTACCATTGCACCTAAAACATCAGAGACCACCACTGATTTGTATGCATTACCGGCCAACAGTTTTATGGATGTTGCAAGGAGCAACCGACTGAGGATTTTCACTTTCCTAAGGGTGCCTGAGGAATCTTGTGAGATACCAAAGACAGGGGAAAAAAGATCTTGACCAAGCGATTGACTCGTACCTGCGACATCACAAGAACATTAACAGAAGTAATGTAAGTGAAATCCATTCTTGCTACCGTTTAACAATGAGAAACCTTGAGTCACATGTAATGTTTTTTTTCACTTTCATTTTGTTTGAAACCAAAATACAGGACCTCCAAAAACAAAGGTTTGTTGCACGTTTCAGCCGACAGTGCTGGGTGGCAGTGCTAAAAGCCAAAGAAATGGGTACAAAAAAGATAAACCACTATTTCTTCCAATGGCTGAGATCTAACAGTTCCGAAGAAGACATTTACCAAAACTTGATTGACCTTGAGGCTGGTTGAAAGAAGTTGAAGGACCTCAACCACAAGTCATTGGTGAGTCATGTCAAGAATGATGAAGTAAATGTCCTAAACTGAGATCTGAGATCTCATCATCATAAACAATGTGGGTTTTTCATGATAATATATTATGATGTATTCATCATTGCCACACAAAGGATGTGCAATAACATCACCGTCAAGTTATTTCAATCTAATAAACATATCACTAAATTAATCATCAAAAACTTTAATAAGATTGTCGTTCGCAAGGGCGTGCTAATTTTTAGAATGGGTTTTAGTGAGTGGTTGACCTCCATTAAAAAGAAAAACACAAAAACACCAGAAAATGAGCAACAATAAGTTAATTTTGGCTCAACCAAAAAAAGAACAACAACAAAAATAAATTACATACAGAAAGAGAAAAATAATCCTTCCAAGGCAATTGCCAAACCTATTAATTACTAGAGACATTGTATTGACTGTTGTTTATAAATAGGACTAGAGTGGAAACGGTGATATCAACACAAAGGAACACAGGGGTTTCATTAAATTTTGAAGTAGGAGGGTTCTCGTAGTAGAGTAAGCGGGTATACCTATAAACCGATGGGCCGGAGGCCCGAGACTCTAGGGGGTCCGGGGGCATGCCTCCCCGGAAAATTTTTGGAAATTAGACTCACGCAAATGCATTTTCCGGCATTCTGAGATGGAAATTGATAATTCTATGTCCTCATTTTGCAAACGAAAATTGTGAATAATTTACGGAGCTTTTACTTATACCAGCGCAAAGTAACTTCAAACTTTTTACAGCCTTAGAGAATTACTAAATTGACAAGCACAAAGTGACTTCATGAAAACCAATAATGTAACTAATTTTGTAACTGTTTCCAGCCTCAGGGAATTTACTAAAATTAATACCTAACAGTATGAATAATGAAACTTAACTCACGGGCTTCCGGTGTATTACTTAGTTTGTTAGATAGTGAGCCACACGTGCTTTTCTATATAGATCGTAGAGTTTCATGTCACGTGCAAATGTTATGTGACAGCATGAGAGAGGGTAGGTCCTGGTAACTACTTTGATAACGTAGGCGATGCGTTTCGTGTAATGCGATCAAACTTCGAAAATTTATCGCTTTGCTTGAGATATTCTTCGGTAATCCGGACACAGAAATAGTAGTTTTCACGAAGAAAAGAACTGTAATTCAGAGATGCAATTCCTGGTTAGACTTCCCTGGCAAGGCGGGAAAGCAGTGAAAAGAAGTTTCGGTTAGTCTGGCTTTTGATTTCGTATTTGTTTACTTGAAACCTCATTTCGGCGAAGGCGGGTACTGTGCTCAGAGTAGACGGGTGCCGGTACCCGGGTCCCGGCTTCTAATAAAACCCCTGAGGAACAGGAACGTTGGAAAAACCAGAGAAAGGATTTGGTAAGTATAGGATCTGTGACCTCTCTTTATGATGAGTTTCGGTCAGCACATGTTTGTACAAGGAACTTTCTCTCTAAGGTTGTGGAAATAGACGAGATCAAAGCAAGTCTTCATGCTGAAAGGGTGGGGAACAAATTCATGAGTTTTCAAACTTCCTAAGAGAAAATCGCTCATTAGCCGGTTGGTCACATAGTGCATGTTCTAGGGTGGTTGACCTTGTCTTATCCTTCCACAGCATATACAAAAACGAGTCCAAACTGGCAGAACAACTTAAAGAAGTTTAAAACATCTTGCAGATGCGAAAGTGACAACTTTGAAGTTAAGGGTGGACCTCAAAACAGTAAGATATATTGCACACACTTTGTAAATGCTGGTTTGTGTAAATTTAATAATACGTCTTTTGGTTTCTTATAGACTTTTACAGGAAAATTGTGTGCTCAAATCAAAGGTGGAATGTTACTTGAAGTGGAAGGGAAGCAAAACCAGTTACTCAGAATGGTGAGGAAATGTATTACTGAGGTAATTGTTATCATAATTATGATAACTGCAATTGACTCGCAATCAATCGACACGCTCAACTCTTAATTGACCTCTTAATTGACCTGCAGCCCAATAAAGAGCAATACACTTGCACCCTTTCGTTACTTAGTGGGGCAATGACTACTTAATCGGAAACAAGTCGTATCGTAACACCGACGATACAGTATTGTGCAAAAGTAATGCAAGCGAAATGCGCGAATTTCGTTCTTTGTTCCCCTGAACTTTCGTGCGAAAGTTCATGTAAAAGTTCGAACGTAACTTCGCTGTGTTTCAAACGCATTTTCGCCGGAACAAAGAGCGATATATCCAAGAACTTTCGTTGTCTCCACGACAATTCGAGTTATTTCGCTAGCCAAGACGCAGAATTTCGCTATATGTTCAACAATAGTTTAGCAGCGTTCAGGTAACTCCTGTACAAGATCGACTGGCTATGTAACTTACAGGAAATATATCTTTGTTTTTCATTCATGACTGCGCTTTCAATTGAAGCTGACAACTTACGAGTGGTAATTTTCAGCTGTTGGATGGGTAAATAAGTCACACAGCTAACATACAAAGGGTAGAAATGCTATTTGCGAAGAGTTTTACGCAATTCGCTGGCTTAGCTCGAGTTAAGAAAAGGTGCGATGTACTGAACACACTGAACAGATTTCTGAGCGACTTACCATTCTCGTAAGGTCAGTAACCTCTGTTTGTCCCACAGAAAAACCAACATATCTGAAGTTATGTGGCTGATGTCCGCAAAAGCAAAAATTTCCCATGTTTGATGGTTTGTTATGAACATTTCCACGTCGATGAACATTTCGAGTCAATGCAAATCGCACGTAAGACCATGTGCTTTTGTTGATTCGATCCCAGTTCCCTTGCATTTTAACTTGCCTGACTGCGTCACAGAGACGTATTTCCGGTCGTTGCTTTGTCTCGGTCACGCCAGCAAAGACAAACGCATCGGTTGGAAATACAAGTGTTATTAAATTCTCAGTTTTCAGTATTTTTAGATCGTGGACAGCATCTAATTTGCTCCAAAGTCCGCGTTGACGAACTCTTAATTTGTACAGTGAACCTCTGGTGCTTGAACCTCAAACTCACTCACAATTCGAATCAGCGGAACTAGGTGAGAGCTCCTGTATACCCGGCTATTGTCGGGGCTTAAAACAAAGGTGGGAAAGTTGTTTTACAAACTGTAATTTTTTCTACTTTAATTCCCTATTATATAAAAAGATTGTTACCCTATCCCGTCCTAAACACATTTACACTGAGAAAATACACAGAGATCCGTGTTTTAAAAATGTAATGAAACGTTTTACAACACATACATATAGCAGCTGAGCTCAAAAAAGCCGAGATAGCCTAAAGTGGCCTTTATATAATAAGGAGATGCCTAGAGTAAATACAGTGGCACCCCACTATAACGAGGACCCTGTTAAAACGAACAACATATGAAAGCCCAGCAGGATTACAGCAAAAAATATGTGGAAACAAACCCCGCTATATTTAACGAGATCCCCGCTCGCAATTTACTCCGCTATAACGAATATTTTGTCCTGTTGCTCGCAGTCCATAAAAATGGCATGATGATACAAATGGTTGATAAGCCAAACACACCTCCTATTGGTCAAGATAGCGAAACTTTGACCAAAGCTTTGCTTTATTTATATGTAGCTGTTCGCGTGCAAGTCTGTAGACTGTTTTGCGTGGTGTATATTTCATTGTTCAGCTTGGTCCGTCCAGCTTGGTTACCCCGCAATAACAAGTATTTTTGCTGTTAACCAGATAATTCGTTACAACGGGGTCTTCGCTATAATGAAGATCCCGACATAACAACCATTTTTTTCAGTACTGTGGCACTTCGTCATAACGGGTTCCACTGTGCATTAATTTTCAAAACTCAAACGAAAATCTTAACATGAACTTTTAATCTGAGCGGGTTTGCTTTTCCCTTTTTCTTATTTTGGCTTAGTTACCTCATAATATTGCAATTTGCAATGACTGTACAAATTGCCGATTTGAAAAGCCTAGAGTAAATACATCAATATTGATAGCTTTGCAGGTCTGCCAGAACGCGGTCAATTTGCCACAGAGTGGTAATCCGAAGCTTCTTGACGATTCGTGTAACGGTTGAAAAACTGACGACCAAACCTTGGTTTTTTAGGGACCTTAATATCCCAACTGGAGGAGACCTTGTTTGTCAAGGAGCTCAATTCGAGTTCTCGTAGAATTCAAGACTTTCGGCATGATTACAATTGCTTGAAAGCGAATAACCTTATTTGAAGTGTGTTGCCTGCTCGCTATTCACAATGCGTCCCTATGGTAACAAACAACACCATCTTCACGGGGACTGGGGTGAGCAGGAAAAATCATTTTGTTTTATACAACTTACATGGTGTTCGCACAACAGCTTATCGCTCGAATCAACTTGTTTAAAAAACAAACAGTATTGCTTTTTACTTTTGGGATCAAGCTCACTCTTAAGTGCTTCTTGAGACTAAAAAGGTAAGTTATTAACAGTAGTTGATCGATTAATTTACAACTTGAATAACGAAACGCGCTTTCGCCAAGTTTCACGCCAGCGCAACAGAGAAATCAAGAAGCAAGTTTGATGTTTTCTTCACTGCCAACTTTGCTCGAAAGCGCTCAAATCTTCCCAGGAAAGTTCGCTACGAACTTTCACGAGGAGCGCATTGTCACACGAAAGATCGCAGCAAACTACCGTGCACTGTGAAATATCGCTCGAAAGATCGGGCCGTTCCAAACAATAGGTGTCGCGAAAATGCGGCGAACTATTGTGATTTGTCGAGGAAATATCGCGTGGAGCGAAATTTCTTCGAAAAGCTTCCAAAAGCCAGGAATTTTGACAAAGTTCATTTGCATTACTTTTTGCACAATACTGTAGCAAAATTGAATTTTTACACTCTTTTCCCACTTTTTCTTTTTATTTTATTCACTTTTTTCTAGTTTTCTCTATTTATCATAGTAATAATATAATAATAGTTATTAGAGTAGAAATAATAGTAAACCATTTGTAACTATTGATAGACTACCCTGCCTATAGATTAGCAGTCTAGCCAGTCCAACTGTAAAATGATTTATTTGCAATAAGTGAAATCATGAGACCCTTGTTTGTGAAATACCCTCAGATAGACCCTTCCCTTAAATTTCATTAGGAAATTAGAAAACATAAAAGGGAGATTGAGAGATTAAAGGCATCGTTCTGGAAAGGTAAGATAAATTGTCTGCACTTTATGCTTGCCAACCAAACTGGACAGCACAGTTCAAATATTTGATTTTTGTATATTCTATTTTGATGACTTTAATTATCATTTTTGTATTTACTAATAATGGAAACTACCATTGAGGTGACAAAAAGCAAAAGGAGAGATGGAATGAAAGAAGGGGTATGTTAGGTTTGTTCATATATACATTTGATTTGTCTGTTAACTGATATAATTTGTTTTACTATTCCTTTTAGGATTTCAAACCAGTGCGTCCAATAACTAAAATCCAGACTCGTTTATAGATTTTTAAAGCCAATTTCTTCACGTTTACTTAATTGCATTCAGGAAGCAAAGTTAACAATTGTAAAAATTAAGGTGCTTAGTTTTTCACAGACTGAAAACAGTTTGCTTTGCACTAGCTGCTATGTTACTTCAAGCTAACGGCTTATTACAAATTCTGGGGGCATCACAGTGTTAGACAAGCTGCCACCAGAAAAGAACGCAGTGGCATGACAACAACGCTGACCAGGGAGGCCCAGGTGAATCCATCACATTTATTAGTATTTATTCTTTATTACAAGACTTATTAGAAAGGAAGAATTCTATTGAAGTGAACTTCGTAACCCAGGGGGACCAGCCTTTTTCTTTGGTCTTTTCCTAAGGCTACAAATGCACTTTTCTTCTGTTATCAAAACATAAAGGCTTGAATTGAACATAATCAAGATACTGATCCATTATCTCTATTTCCTTCAATGTAAAGGTTAAAGAGGGAGTGGCTCTTTTGATGGAGACCGTAGTATTAAACGATAAATATGACAACGTAAGTATCTTTTAAGTGTTTAGCTTGTTGTTTTGTCAAGTATTAAAAGTCAGTTTTTCGTGAAAACTGATCGTTTAGTTTTGCCCTTATCATATGGCTTCAGACTTAAGGAACATGTCAATTACAGTGACATTTAAATGGCAAAGATATTACAAAACCTTTACCCAGAAATCATCAAAAATCTTCTGTGTGATTGAGGGGGTCTTAAATACTTTGGTGTCATTTTTTTGGCAGAAATACAGCCCCCACCTGCTGCAGAGGATAACACCGTTATGATAGCAAATCGTAAAAGAATATTACCCTTGGAAATAATGATCTTTTTTCCTTTTCTTTTTCTTTTCGTTATCCTTTCCCTTTTTATTTTTTTAGTGTTTTTTCTATTTAATGGGTGAAAGAACTTTTCACTGCATGAGTGAATTGTCTATAAATGATCACGTGAATACATAGATATGATTATTTATTGCGTTTCAGGATTTGCAGCTGATTTGGTAATTTTTGACACATTGGAAGATCCTTTGGAGAGTCAGTCAAAGGTTTGTCAGATATATTAAAGGATCAAAACAATTATGTTATTTTGTCACAATGTGGACTTGACAGAAATTGAAGGAAACATCAGAAGACCAAAGAGAAATGGACAAAGAAGAGGAAACGGTAAATGGTCAACCTCATCTTTGATCCTCGTGCCCATTTTCATCAAGAAAACAAAGTGGTTAGCATTAAAACTATGTAGATTCAAAGCTGATACAACTCTTTTTCTTGTAGATCGAATCACCCGTGGGAAAGTGGATTGATGTTGTGTACAGCAGGACTTTGAAAAGATTGTAAGAGAGACAGGTGGCACAGACGGCCAACTCCCTTGAAAGACGTGCAGACAGAGATTACCAACTGAAAAAGGAGCCCAAAGAAGTTGAACAGGAACTCTTCTTTATGCAAGATGTTAAGGTCGTCTTGAAAGGGCGTGGCCATTTCCATGTTGAAAATGAGAAAGAAGTGAATGCCACATTGATGGAACACTGGCAAAGCCCTTGCATGCAACAGGAGGTGAGTTTGATTTTGTTACCTGAGGTTTCTGCAAAGTCCTTCAGGAAAAAGAAATTGGTTGAATAAGGAACCCAGGAAAGAGGACTGATATATGGACAACTGAGATGAGCAACAACTTGATCATATATCATACAGCCCGACAGATTACCCGCTTCCCCACGTGACTAAAACCAGCCACTCTCAAGGCTATACAAATATCAAAGTAAACCACCAACTTCTGTGGAGTTAAGTTACAAAAATCTTCATATTAACAAAGGGTGGTACTTCCTTCTCTCCCTTCTGAATCAGCATGTGAATGTAACATTTTCCCACTATTGGCTCCTTAATACCTGTGTTGGAACATTCCCTTGTAGGTTTTAAAGTGTTGGGAGAGGCAGGATCTGGACAATGTGTTGTGCCAGTCACCCGAAGGAGAAAACTTGACCGTTGGAGACTTAAAAACACTTAAGCAGATTTGATTGACGATGCAGAAATCTCAAGAATGAAAGCCTACTCCCCAAAATTTAATGCTGGTTGGGTGAACGACAAGGTTAACATGCCCCTTAAAATTATCAACAAATTCATAGTATTGTCTTTTCCA
This sequence comes from Platygyra sinensis, assembly GCA_019787425.1. Classification (NCBI taxonomy): domain Eukaryota; kingdom Metazoa; phylum Cnidaria; class Anthozoa; order Scleractinia; family Merulinidae; genus Platygyra; species Platygyra sinensis. The sequence goes on along the minus strand of JAHPZR010053548.1, from coordinate 19,414 downwards.
ATATAAGTTTGAGTAATGATCTCATTGGTATGATGTTTCACAGGTGATGAACGCAAGTATAAAAATACTTGAATGCTTAGGGAAAAAGGTAAACAATGCTTTGTCTGTTAACTTTAAAGCTGTTTTGTAGTGAAAACCACTTAGCACCACTGTAACTGCGGCCGTGTGCTGATACACAATTATTAGAAATCTGAGTTCATGAAAGTAATAGCAAGTCTAGTTAACATTTAGTAATAATTGAAAAAAAATCCTTTCAGCAAAAGGAAAGATTAAAGTTTTAGAGGTTTCCACACTAATAACTGAAATGTTATTATTATTCATTCAAAATATTTCCCCGTTTCTGATTGGTTAAAACCACACGCGTAATTCACCATAAGCAGCTGCTGTTTACCAAATTTGGAAAGAATCTTCGTCATATTGCATCAATGAAGTCAAAAGTGCAGCCCGCTGAAAATTATTGAACCAATGACGTCAAAAGTGCAGTCCGCTGAAAATTATTGAACCGTGGACCGAGAAAACCTGGGGACGAGATTGTTATTTTTGGTGAGCGGAAAAACAAAGAGCGAAATGGCGAAACTCCTTTAAGAACGGGGAAACATTTTGAATGAATAATAAAGCAATTATTGAATTTGGCTTTCGTAGGATATGAAGAATTCTGCAGATCTCGGAGAGTGTTATCCACCTCGGCCTTCGGCCTCTGTGGATAACACCCTCCTTGATCTGCAGAATTCTTCATATCCTACTTTTGTCGCCTCATTCAATAATTGCTAATTATTTTTTCCACCCAAGGCAAGGTTTTTTGTCGAGGGAACCTGGTTATATAGTACCAGTTCACATGCCAGCCACTGGACTTTTAGGGGTGTGCAGTTTCATTTTTCTCCTTTTGGTACTTGTGTACATTCAAGGATGCGAATATTTGTTGAAGTGGTTTTCTTATATACTTCTGAACAAATTTTAGGTTATTCAACCAAAGAAGCAAAACTTCTACACTATGACAGCTTAATGAAGTTGGATTCTGGAGGCAAGGGAGCTTTTCTTCAGTTGCATTAGGTAAATGCAGTTTGTACTTTGTTCAACTGGCAGACGTTTTTGTCTAATTGCAGTCTTCACCGCCTACCATTCAGTTGCATTGTAACTGATTACACAGTATTTCAAAGTTATCTCAGCTTTATTTCACGTTCACCATGCCACACAGAAAAACTCGCAATAATGGTATTAGTGGAGTTAGCGCTATATAAATTATTATTATTATTATTATTATTATTATTATTATTATTATTACTAATGCAATAATATGAAATCACATTTCACTGGCCTGATTTGATCATACTCGTCAGGGAATTAATGAGAGCAAAAACAGCTGGAAATTGACCTCCTGGACAGAGGAAATGCCCCAAACCCCACCAACAAGATGATATAAAGAGTTGGGGGCATGTATGTAATTAAGGTTTCTCTTAGACTGTCAACAGTCTAATTTTCCTCGTTCTAGCTTGTTTTTATAGTTTCTTAGTCTGTTTATTTCTTGATTGCCTGTTGTTGTTGCTGTTATTTGTGCTTAAAATCAACAGGATGTAATGTTTCTTTAAGTTGTGGTTCCTAATTACATAGAATTGATAAACAGTGAAATTGAAATTCCATCTTATCTTGTGGCAAAAAAAACTGTCTTTCGGCAAATGTACGGTGGCCCATGGGTTCTCACGGCACAACCAAAAACTTTCACGGCAAAATCAAATAAATCACGGCACAACCAAATTTTAATTCAAGGCAAAAACCGAAAAAACATACCCAAAAGCAAACAACTCGCTGCTAAATCGAATATTTGAACTCACTGCAAACCCAAATACTCTTAACGGGCAAAACGGAGTAACTTCACGGCAAAACCAAAATCCCACCCAACGGCGGAAGTTATGTGTTGTCCCCTTCACGTGTTAGTATGGATATGGGTATCACCCAGGCTACAAGGTTTTCAACACTTAAATAAAAGTTCTTACTTACTTACTTACTTACGCAATCGTTTTGCAAGAGCTCCTCAGAAAATAGATCCCGAAGGCAGTGAATCACGAAAGGCACATCACCTTGAGAAAAGAAAATATTACAAACCCTGGCCGCAAACTATTCTTGGCACTGTGACAGCTACAATAAACTTAAGCCTTAAGCCATATGGATTTGTAATTCATGACTGCATTGACGGCTGGAGCCGCAAGATTATGTGGTTATTATGTAACATGATCAAATATAATTCAGCCAAACAATGTGGCAGCTTATTATCTCGATGCCATTGAAGAGTATGGAGGATGTCCAGTGTGATCTTGTCAACAGATCTGGGCACCGAGAATGGGATCATGGCCGCCATACAAGTGGTTATGCTCTCTCACATGTTATTGAAAGTGATTATGACAGTGATTACCAGGAGTACTTCCAGATGTTTGTGGGACTCTGTGGGACTTGAGCAGCCTAATGATTGGAAGGCAAGCACATGAGCTTTATAACATTCTCGTACAGTTTGCCCAAAATGGAAGCACATGACAATGACCCAACTGAAATGAGTTACTTTCTGAAATGATTTTGAAACCATTCATTTTTTTTTTTCAGATAGAGGGGGCTCTTCTGTATTTGGGGGAAGTAGGTTTGGCCAAAAGTATAACCTCAAAGCTAATTAGAGACTTCTTCAGGGACATTGATTTAATACAATGGAATTATGGAGAGATCTCTTCCAAAACAAAGTTGTTGATATTTTACCTTTTTAATTCAATTGAACGTCAAGGTCACTGTGTAACTACAAACTTGGACAAAACTGTTAGGCCAAGACTATCCTTCTTTTCCTGCTCAATGTCACATAGCTGCAAACCTTCTGACTCACATTGAATAGGAAGTTGGGAGAATGGGCAAAGTTTGTAAAGGTTTTAGTTATAAGCATTTTATATGGTCGATTAAAGAAATGTATTATCTACACAAAAACTGTCATGATTTGGCCCAACTACTTCTGTCCAGTAATGTGGCATCCTTTCATGAAAATATGGTGCACAGTATAATCCTACCTTAGTGTTGTCGTGTTGTACTAAAGCTGTTTCTCTATGCATTGTACTTAACCTTCACAGTGATACTAAAGAGTAACGAACAAATAAAATGGCCAGTGTCCATTGGCTTTTAAAATAGGTTGTTTAAGGTACTAAAATGTCAACTGGGCAAACATGTTTTTTACCCACCAGAAATAAGCTGTCATGAAACATTCAAAAGATGTGTTTTCTGTGTAAAATAGAATGTCTTACATACACCATATGGTAGGAAGATGTAAACATTAAGAAATGTTACTATATGACAATCAAACATGTGGCAACAACAGTAAACAATAAAATGGCCATTCTTTCATTGGCTCCTAAAAATGCTGCTTTAAGAATAATGTCAACTAGTAACATGTTTTCCCACGGTCACAACTGTCATCGAACATTCGTATTTTCTTGTGTAAAAATAAAATGTTACTTTATACTATATTTAGCAAGATATAGTATTACAACTATTGTTATGATGACAATCAAAACAGACTACAGTTGTGTTTTGGTGTATCACTTTCAAACAAAAACACTTTCTGTAAGTTGGTGTTTATGCTCAAGTGATTTCCCTCCAATAGAGTAAGAAATTGGAAGGTTCTGCCTGTTTTTGTGGTGAAAAAAGTAGTTATGCTTTGGTACTCTTAACCACAGATATATCCCTGTGACCCTGATACACAGTGCAACGTTACTGGCCTTTTGGGAAAAAAGCTATCAAAAATACATTTTTAAATGCATCATATCCTTCCCATGTAGTTCACTGGAAATGTTATTTCCATGCACACAGGCACCTACTAAGTGGAAACAGATGGCGTGTGATGGATTTCGCATCAAACACTCATGATCAAAACTTTGCAATAATTTTGATCTTTGTCTCCATTTCTGGCTTGCTTGGATTTGCAGATGGACCTGGTTTACATACATCTGATGTGTGTGAGAGGACTGGGGAGAGAGCATCATGGCGGATGTACAGCTATGTGTAACAGCTCTTATGCTGCCTCCTATTCCTATTCCTTCCCCGAACCATAACTTGTAATGACGGACCAAATACGAAAAGTTAAAACAACGGGTACTAGAAAATGGGAAGAGCGTAAAAGCCCTCCCAAGCGAAAATGTGAGTTAAATCGATAGACAATCAGGCTATGGCGGCCTTGCCATCGGAAGCTGAGACAATGGTCCAGAGAATCGAGCAATAGGAGTCTGGAAGATATAAAGGGAATTCTTGATAACATCCAAGATACAATTGCAAGAATCCTACAATGAAAATGGTCAACTCAGAGACGAACTGAAAGGACTCAAAGCGTCCTTGAAATCAAAAGACCGCGAAGTGCAAAATATACAAGAATCATTGTTGAAAACGTGTGAACGAAACAAGGCTTTGGAACTGGAACTCAAGGCAGCAAAGTTAAGATCGACAAACAAGACGGAGAAATTTACAACTTATGGGATAACCTTGATAACCTAAAACAATATACTAGGAAAATTGATCAAGTAAGCTCTAGGCAATGAGGTCTATCCATGGCTCATACTATATAGGTCTTGTTGCTTGGGCAAATTCTCTCTTGAGTTAGTGTTATGTTTAAGGGAAATCAGGAAATGGAAGATGGGAGGGGGTATGGTTTGTACAATGTACATTATTTCTGGTTATATTTGCATTGAAAGATGAGCAATACGAGTCTGGAAGATATAAAGGGAATTCTTGATAACATCCAAGATACAATTGCAAGAATCCTACATGAAAATGGTCAACTCAGAGACGAACTGAAAGAACTCAAAGCGTCCTTGAAATCAAAAGACCGGGAGGTGCAAAATCTACAAGAATCATTGTTGAAAATGTGTGAACGAAACAAGGCTTTGGAACTGGAACTCAAGGCAGCAAAAGTTAAGATCGACAAACAAGATGGAGAAATTTACAACTTATGGGATAACCTTGATAACCTAGAACAATATACTAGGAAAAAACAGTCTGGAAAATCCATGGTGTCCCAAAAGAACCATACAGCTCTACAGAAGAGGCGGTCCTCGCAATCGCCAATGCATTAGATGTTGACATTTCATCGAACGATATAGAAATATCGCATCATCTTAAAAGAAAAAAACAGCAATACCACAATTATTGTTAAATTTGCAAACCACAAAGATAAAACCAAACTATGTAAAGCAAGAACAAAGCTCAAGACAGTGAAAACGTCGAGTATATTTCCAAGATGCACTGTAACCATTCCAGAATTTAAAGATCGCATCTTTATTAATGAAAACCTCACAGGACACAGACGCTATGTCATGGGTCAAGCAAACAAGATGCGGAGAAACGGTTTGCTTCTTAGTTGCTGGTCCTTGGACGGTAAGATATTTGTAAAAACGTCACCTGAAGGAGCCCCCACTAGGATCTTTAGTGATGACGATCTTAAAAAATTGTAAATAACTGTTTAGAGGAGATTTCACAAAGACCGTAAACAAAATGCAAATTTTGTATCTTCTGAGGGAAATGAGATGGAACGGGGAGGAGGGAGGGAGGCCCATATTTTTTCTCCTTGCTTCCCTTCCTTTGCAGAACCAAAGTTTGGAAGTAGAATTCTGTTTTCGTTTGGAAATTGGAAATACTTCCAAATCTCCCAGCGTATTCACCTTTATTTTTGTTTACTTGAGTGCAGTGTCTGAATTGTATTTCCTTTAGGAACTGTACAACTTCATTTTATATTTCTTTTGTTTATATTGGTTTTCTTTGCAATTACTAATTAAGTTAGTCTCCTAAATTAGAGTATCTCATTTATATTTCTAACTTTTAGTAGTTTTTTGTCTGTCTTCGTATTTCCTTTTTCTACCTTTTTTTTCTCTCTCTCGAGCTTTTGCTGCTGTCTTTTAGCATAACTATTGCGCGCTATAGAATAGGTGTTAGTCTTTATTCGTAGAATACTATGAAACTCATCAAAATCTTATCATTGAATGTAAGGGGGTTGCGTAACGACGTCAAGCGAAGGGCATTGTTCTTCTATATTAAGAATCAAAAAGCAGATTTCTATTGTCTTCAGGAAACCTTTTCGTTAAAGGAAGATGAAGTCCCTTGGGGTTCAGAATGGGGTGGGAAAATACTTTTCTCACATGGTACAAAACATTCCAAAGGTACTGGCATATTGCAGAGACCAAACTCGTTGTTTTCTATTGAATGTCTGTTTACTGACCCAAATGGTAGATTTGTTATCGCAAAGATCAAGTTAGGTGACGAAGATGTTTTTCTTGTTTTCGTTTATGCTTCATGTGATTCCCAACAACAATCTTTGTTTACACAAAATTTATGTACAGATATTGTCTCTAAGACAAACACGTCCAGAATTATAATCACAGGTGACTGGAATACTACTCTTCACTCAATAGATAAACGTGGAGGGCGTCCATGGCAAGAAACAAGCTACAGGAATTCCCTTCTTAGTTTTATGGGTGAATTAGGTCTTGTTGATGTTTATCGAGTCTTACATCCCAAAAAGAAGGCATTTACGTATGAATCCAAAACTCTGAGGCTTAAATCTAGAATTGACTTTTTCTCATTGAACAGTCCTTGAAGCTAAACATAAGAACAGCTGAAATCCACTCTTCAATTGCTCCAGATCACAAGGCCATTTACTTGAGTGCAGAAATCAATGATGCATTTCATCGCGGCCCAGGGACGTGGAAATTCAATAAGCAATTATTAGAAGATGAAAATTATGTCCAGCTAATTACAGAATGTTTACCGAGAATTTTAGCCATCAACTTTTATGGGAACTTATTAAGATGGAGTTTTGCGCTGAAACCATAACTTACTCGAAAGCTAAACACCGTGAACTTAAAAATAGGGAAACTTATCTTCAGGAAAAACTCGATGCCTTTGATATTGAAATATGCCATGGAAATGATCATCTCAACCAATTACTGCTAGATGAATACAAAAGCATCAAGACAGAACTCAAAGATCTGACACTTGGTGAGATAAAAAACGTTTTGAAATCCTTTCAGAACAACAAATCCCCTGGAGGGGATGGCTTTTCCAAAGAATTTTATGAAACATTCTTTGACCTAATTGGTATACATCTCCTGAATTCTTATAATGAAGCTTTTTCTAAAGGACAATCGTTGATATCTCAGAGGCATGGCATTATTTGTTGGATACCAAAAGATGACTCATACCTTGTTCAGCTGTCTAATTGGCGACCGCTAACCCTCTTAAACGTCGATTATAAAATTTTGGCAAAAGCAATTGGTCAAACAATTGAGTCAACACTATCTTTGCTTATACACTTTGATCAAACAGGCTTCATTAAGGGTAGATTCATTGGCCAAAATGTTCGGCTTCTAAATGATATTATGGAATACACAGAAGCTAAAAATCCCCCAGGCATCCTACTTTTTATTGATTTTTGTAAAGCTTTCAACACCATTGAATGGAATTTTATCCACAAGTGTATTGAATTATAGAACTTTGGTCCAAGTATTAGAAAGTGGATATCCATTCTTTATAATAATGTTGAAAGTGGCATGATGAATGCGGGTTTCAGGACCGATTACTTCAAAGTTTCTCGAGGTGTCCGTCAAGCATGTCCTCTGAGTCCTCTATTGTTTGTGTTAGTGGTTGAAATGCTAGCTCTCAAAATACGCCAAAACCAACTTTGCCGGGGCATCGAACTCCCAAATGGACAAAATGCCAAGATCTCACAGTTTGCTGATGATACAACTCTGATTCTCGAAGATACCATGTCGCTAAGAAATGCCATGAATATAGTCAATTTATTTGGAGTATTGTCCGGTTTGCAATTAAACAAAAAGAAAACAAAAGCCTTGTGGATTGGTGCCTCGAGCAAAAACAAGACAGACCCTTTAAAATTCCAGTGTCCAAAAGATCCCATAAAATTTCTTGGGACTTGCCTTTCCCATGATGCAGCTGCCAACAATAACAATAATTTTTATATCAAGATAAGGAAAATAAAAACAAAGCTCAATGTATGGCGGTCGCGGGACCTGACGCTCTTTGGAAGAACTATGCTTGCAAAATCTCTAGGTTTGTCTCAGTTAATTTATACTGCCTCCATGCTTTCTGTTCCAGAAAGAGCATACAACAAACTCAAAGTGAACTATTTGCCTTTCTATGGAAGAATAAGAGAGATAAGATCAAGCAACAGGTTCTGTTTCGTCCCTTATCTAAAGGTGGGCTAAGCTTCCCCTGCTTCAGGACTGTTATAAAAGCACTACGTCTCAGCTGGATTAGTAGACTCTTAAATAACACTCATGATACCTGGACGGCAATCCCTAACTACTACTTCGATAAACATGGCGGACTCCTTTTCCTTCTAAACTGTAACTACAGTGTCGGGAAACTAGACCAAAAAATCCCCCTCTTCTATCGAGAACTCCTTGATTACTTTCAACAACTGCGCATCAATTACGAAGATCCACTGAAACGCGAATTCATCTTGTGGAACAACAGAGACATTAATATTGAAAACAAATCAGTCATTTTGAAGGCCTGGCGGGATAAAAATGTTCTTTTTGTGCCAGACTTGTTGAAAAATCAAGGTAACTATCTTTCTCCACAAGAGTTCAGGGATAAATATAATATCAAAGTTAACTTTCTACAATACCACCAAATCACCTCAGCTATTCCCGCTCATCTCAAAAGTTCCGCTTCAGCCCATATGGACCTTGAGGATCTGAACTCAATTTGCGAAAACTTCGATTTCCAACTATCAAAAGATATCACTCTCAATTTAAAGAAAACACCCTGCAAGCAGTTTTATAAACTTTTTGTAGAGAAAATCAATACAGAACCTACTGCGATTAAATCATAGCGAAAAAAAAAATTGCATCCCTGTGTTCTGATTAGACTACAAACTATACCTACTACTAAAAACATCGAACTTGCAACAACGCAGTTTAACAGGGAGCAGCGTATTCAAACACCACTGGTTCAAAATAAATAATTCATGTATAGACTGATCAAGTAAGCTCTAGGCATGAGGTCTATCCATGGCTCATACTATATAGGTCTTGTTGCTTGGGCAAATTCTCTCTTGAGTTAGTGTTATGTTTAAGGGAAATCAAGGAAATGGAAGATGGGAGGGGTATGGTTTGTACAATGTACATTATTTCTGGTTATATTTGCATTGAAAGATTTTAAGGAAATGCACAATTTTTTAAGGTGGCTGAAAGCGTCAGTAATGGAGAAACACCGTCTTTCTGAAAAGGTATCTACAGTAATTCATTTGATTTTCAGTCTGGCCTATTGTACGTTGAAACATTACTTTCTCAGCATAAGGTACACACGCATTGTCATTTTCTGAATCCTCTCCTTTGCTTTCTTACACTAACACTTCATTTGCATTAAATTGATAAGTAGTGTTGCTGCCGCTTTTAATTTCTTCGTTATCGTTGCGTTCTTTCATCTTCCTAGTCATACAACATTTGTAAGTATTGTTTACCTTCGGCTCGTCATTTCTGTTTTCCTCGTTGTTTTTGTTCTTAACTTGTTATTTATTTTATTTTTGTTTGTAGCAACCGCTTTTCTTCATTGCTCTACCGTAACGTACCGTAGCATGTTGAGCATTTGACTTCTATATTCGTTGAAACGTTATGGATCCATTGGACTTGGAGGGAGTTGGAAGTCGTAAAGAACAAATGGAAAGTGACAGTCTGGAATCTGCGGATGCTGCCCTCGCAAACGGCGTAACAAGGCGTAGCCAGCGCACTGAAAAAGGAAAGGCATACATCGGCATTTACGATGGACAGACTGCCAAACTGTCGATAAAAGAATTCAAATTATGGAAATTGTTTCTTCTATGACTACCGAAGAAAACGTGGACGTCGTGGAAAGGAATCTGACTGCATTTTGTGCTACTGTGGAGGAATTAACACGATCGGTCACTGCGCTGTTAGACGACCTTGAGGGTGATGGTGAGCAGCTTAAAGTAGCTAACGACTGGTATTCCAAAAAGAGCAAGCAGATAAGCGATTTTATTGAGAAAACAGTACGCTGGATTTTGTCTGCGAAAAAGGTCATCAAGGACAATTTGGAGGATAGATCTCATGCCGGTTCAAGGCGTACACATGCATCGCATCGTTCACATGCGTCATGGAGATCCTCAATCACTACGAGCAGAGCAAAGGAAAAGGCGAAGGCAGCCGAATTAATGGAGAAAGTGGCTATGTTGGAGCAAAGGCAAGAGCTGGAGAAAAAGGCCGAGAGGTTACATTTAGAAGAACAATTAGCAGTTGTGCAAGTTCGTGAATGTGTGTTCGCAGAAATCGAGAATGGCATCAAGGAGGATTTGAGCAACCAGCCAGCATGTTACGATCCCAGACACAGAGCTAATGGGTGTGCCAAGAGAAGAACTTGTAAGAAGTGTTCACGTCGTCATCCTACAGACTCCATGATGACAACTTTCGCATCAATCAAGTAGTCTCCAAGCAGCAGATTACCACTCCTCTGCCGTAGAACGATCATGTTGTGAATGCTCATACTGAAATGGACGAAGTAGCCTGTAATGCCTCAGACATAGGGAAATCTGTTTCCGCTGTGCCCATCGTTCCTGTCAGATTGAGATCAGCAGTGGGTGAAGTTCTCACTTACACCATGCTTGATGCTTGTAGTATTGGTTCCTTTGTTTTAGAAGATATTGTATCCAGCTTGGGTGTAAAGGGCGCTGATACACAGCTAATGGTGAAGACCGTCAACGGGACCAAGTTATACGACGCCAAAGTTCTAAATGGGTTAGTCATTTCTGATTTAAAGGGTGACAACAATGTGCAGTTACCAAAGATCTTTACCAAAAAGGACCTTTGTACCTGCGAGAATGTTCCTGGGCCTGATCTTGTTCATCAATGGAAATATCTTAAAGATATAGAAGCCGATCTGCCACCAAAGTTACCTAATGCCAAGATTGGTCTTCTGATTGGGTTGAACTGCCCGAAAGCCCTCCAGCCAACAGATGTATTAGCAAGCAAAGACGGTGGTCCATTTGTGATTAAGACGTTTGCTGGATGGTCAATAGTGGGCCCTTTACACATGTGCAAGGAAGAGCATCCTGCAGTAGATTGCCATAGAGTTGCAGCTGTGGAAGTTTTTTCTGGTAGACATCTCGATCATCACTTTATGGTAGAGAACAAAGTCAGAAAAATCGTTTCACCACAAGCGCTAAACAAGATGTTTGAATTAGACTTAAGTAAACAAGCTGACGACAAGGAACTAGGATACTCACAAGAAGACAAAACGTTTCTCAAGATACTTACTCGGGTTTTCGGCATACAGAAGATGGTCATCACAAGATTCCCCTTCCGCAGTGCCGTGATGATGTACGTTTTCCTGAAAACAAGGAGCAGGTCCTTCAAAGAGCACACTGGTTAAGAAAGAAGCTTGTCAACAACAATGAGACATTTTACAAGGACTATGTTAATTTCATGAACAGTATCATTGCCAAGGGATTTGCTAGGAAGGTGCTGTCAGATTGTCTATTTGCTAAGACAGGTCAAGTTTGGTACATACCTCACCATGGTGTCTATCATGCTAAGAAGCCCAACAAGATCACAGTCGTATTCGACTGTGGTGCCAGGTACGGAGGAACACCATTAAACAACCAATTGTTGCAAGGACCTGACCTGACGAATCGACTCGTGGGTGTTCTTACAAGATTCCGCCAAGGGCCGGTTGCCTTCATGGGTGATATTGATGCCATGTTCCATCAGGTCCGGGTACCAGAGGGCCAGCGAGACCTCTTGCACTTCCTATGGTGGCCTGATGGAGATTTGACGCAGAATCTTGAGGAGTACCAGATGAACGTTCATTTGTTTGGTGCCGTCTCCTTGCCAAGTTGTTCAAACTTCGCACTTTGAAGGGCAGCCAATGACGCTGAGAAGATCGTTGGTTCAGAAACTGCTAACATGCTGAGGGAGAATTTCTATGTTGACGACTGTCTTCGTACAGAAGAAACTGAGGAGTATGCTATACAGAGAATTTGTGATGTTCGCCATGCCTGTGCTCTTGGAGGCTTCAATCTGGCCAAGTTCGTTAGCAACAGTAGACTCATACTAGAAAGTGTCCCAGATGAAGCACATGCCCAAGACATTAGAACATTGGAGCTAGGCAGTGGTGAACTTCCGGTTGAGAGAGCTCTCGGCGCGCAATGGGCAATCGAGTCGGATAGGTTTGGTTTTAGAATCGTCCTTAAAGATCAACCGCTGACTAGAAGAGGAATATTGTCTGCGATATCTTCCGTTTACGACCCCCTGGGAATAGCAGCACCCTTTCTATTGGTCAGAAAGTCAATATTGCAGGATCTGTGTCGCACAAAGCTAAGATGGGATGAAGAGATCGGCAAGAAGAGTACCGTGTACGTTGGGAGAATTGGAAAAGCCAGCTGCCTGCCCTTGAACGTTTTTCTATGGAGCGATGCCTCAAGCCTGCAAACTTTGGTACAGTCGTCTCCAGACAAATCCACAACTTCTCTGATGCTAGCTCTACGGGTTACGGACAAGTAACATACCTCAGGATCGAGAATGAAAAGGGTCAAATCCATTGTGCATTCCTTATGGGAAAAGCTCGCGTAGCTCCTGTTAAGACCATGACAATTCCACGCCTAGAGCTTACTGCTGCCACAGTTTCAGTTAGAGTGGGTGAGATGATTGCCAAAGAGCTTGACAAGCCTGCTGAGAGTAAGACTTATTGGACAGACAGTACAACTGTTTTGAAGTACATCCGAATCGACAAGAAGCGTTTTCATGTATTTGTGACCAATCGTGTGCAAACAATAAGAGATGCAACTAATCCTGATCAGTGGAGGTACGTTGGAACTGATATCAATCCAGCTGATGTCTCGTCACGTGGTATGAAAGGCCACGAGCCATCCAAACAGCACCTCTGGATTACAGGTCCAACCTTCCTATGGTTACCCGAGTGTGAATGGCCTCAACTTCCTGGTGGCATGGATGACGTTTCGTACAATGATCCCAAAGTTAAGAAGGTTCTTGTCCACAGCATGGATGTTGCAGAGAAAGTAGACCTTTTGAATAGGCTCACGCGCTTCTCCAAGTGGCATCGTATGAAGAAATCCATTGCCTGGATACTCCGTCTAAAACCAAACAGGGGTAAAAGAGCATTGCTTCCCAAAGGTGGAGCTGACAGAGTGCAACGTCCAGAAAGCATGAGACGCAACCCCTTAAGAGTTGAAGAACTGGACAGAGCAGAGAAGGCCATTCTTAAACTGGTACAAAGCAGTGCATTTCCCAAAGAAAGAGAACCTTTCCAGAAAGTTAGACGAGTGGACTGTGAGAGTGACCACCAATTTGCAAAGGCAATGAAGTCCGAAATCAAGAAATCTAGTACCTTGTATCACCTTGATCCTTTCTTGGACCAAGATGGACTCATACGTATGGGCAGAAGGTTAAGCAGGTCACAAGAGTTCTCGGAAGGCTTTAAGCATCCTGTGATTCTCCCTAAGAAGAGTTTCATTGTGGACCTTATTGTTCGCGACGCCCACAAGAGGGTTGCCCATGCTGGAAGGGGCATTACGCTGAGCAAGCTGAGAAGTCAATATTGGATACTTAACGCCAATTCTGTTGTGAGACATTTCATCTCCAAGTGCGTGGTGTGTCGTCGTCTTCGTGGAAGGATAGGTGAACAGAAGATGGCTGACCTTCCCAAGGAGCGAACAACATCCTCTCCTCCCTTCACATGCAGTGATGTTGATTACTTTGGTCTCTTCTACGTCAAGCAAGGACGGAAAGATGTTAAACGCTATGGAGTGCTATTTACGTGCCTAGCTAGCCGAGCGGTGCACATCGAAACTGCGGACTCATTGGAAACGGATTCCTTCATTAACGCCCTACGACGATTCATGGCAAGGAGAGGGCCAGTTTGTGAGATCAGATCGGACTAAGGCACTAACATTGTGGGAGCAGAGAGAGAATTGAAGAAAGCGCTAGAAGAGCTGCACCACAACACAATCCAAAGGAGTCTTTGCAGATTCTTCAATGCTGATTGGATTATCCAATGGAAGCAGAATCCTCAGGCAGCGTCCCATATGGGTGGCGTATGGGAGCGCCAGATACGCTCTGTCAGGTCAATTTTGTCTGCTTTGATGCTAGAACATGGCCACACCCTCCACGATGAGTCCTTTAGAACCCTGTTGACTGAGGTGGAATGCATCATCAACAGTCGGCCACTCACTGTCCCTACAAGCGATCCCGAGGATCTGGATCCACTCACACCAAATCACATATTGACTATGATGTCAAGGGTCGTCATGCCTCAACCGGGAAATTTTCAGAAAGCAGATTTGTACCTCCGTAAAAGATGGAAACCTGTGCAGTACCTTTGGAATGTCTTTTGGTCGAGATGGAGAAAAGAGTACATCCAGAATCTACAACAAAGAGTGAAGTGGAACCGCCCCCAAAGAAACTTCGAAAAGGGAGATCTGGTGCTAATCATTCATGACCGAGCCCCAAGAAACGACTGGAACATGGCCCGAATTGTTGACGTACACCTGGATTCTAATGGACAAGTCAGATCGGTCAGAGTTACCATGGCAACAACGACCCTAGATCGCTTAATTGACAAACTCGTGCTGATATTGGAGAATGAAGCATGAAGACCAGGGAAATCCCAGCCAGAGGAGCCATAAAGAGTAGTAGAGAGCTGTGTTATGAGTTTGAATGTTAAGGAGCCAGATGTTGCTGCCGCTTTTAATTTCTTTGTTTATTTTCATTTGCACACGCATTTTTCCCTGTCATTTTCGCATTCTTTTCGTTTAGCTCGCTTTCACGCTATTAATATTCTGTTAGTTTTTCCGCATAATTTCCTTTTGTTTAGTCCCTCTTTGTATGCGTAGGTTCTAGTGCATTTGTTCATTTCCATTTCTACGTCTATGGTGGAAGGTAGATTTTATCGTTATTGTTGCATTCATCTTCCTAGTCATACAACATTTGTAAGTATCGTTTACCTTCGGCTCGTCATTTCTGTTTTCATTGTTGTTTTCGTTCTTAACTTGTTTATTTATTTTATTTTTGTTTGTAGCAACTGTTTTTCTTCATCGTTCTACCGTAAATATGTACATTTCGATTCGTGTAGCGTGTTGAACGTTTGACTTCTATATGTAGAGAATGTTTCAGCTGCTTCAGGGAAGGAAGATTTATAAGAACAAACAGTTATTGCAGTTAAAGATGAAGCCTTTTCTTTTGTTTGTCATTTTCCCTCGTTACACTCTGCATTACAACAATTAAGTTGGTATCTTCCATTGACCATTGAAACCCATCTGCAAATTCAAACGCCCATCCCTCTACAACAACATTGTATATCAAATACCACAGAATCTTTCGTAAAAACTCAATCACAAGATGACACTTGTAAATATTAAATTGTTTCCATGACAAGATAAACTGATTTTGCAAGGAAACCAATCGCAAAATAACACCCTTCAGCTTCCGCACGGTTTTTATTTTAATGATACTGTATGTTTAAGTAAGAGAGAATAAAATGGATTGTTATTGCCGTATGAAATATTTCCCTGAAAGCAGTGTTTATTTTCGATTACTTCAATTCACAATGGTATAAATACACAAGATCATATTACATTTTGTGCTCATGTGTCATTTATTTCTTGTCGCACAGATCACCACTATAATGATTCGACTTACGGGCAACTTAACTTTAGCTTGTTGACCTTTGCTTTATTCCCTTTTAAGGTCTCTGTCGAATTATGTGATAAATGTTTTCTTATTCGCTTAATGTTTATGAAGATAATAGAATGATGTATTACAAATTTTGTTTATGTGTGAGTTCATCGACAGCTTGTCATCAATAAAAACTCCCAAGATTCCTCACAAATGATGATCTCACTAAATTGGAGTTGCCCACAGTAATCGAAGAAATATTAACTTTAAATAACTGTTGTCGGATCCTATAATAAGAAATTCTGTTTTTTTCATCATTGAGGAGGAGTTTGTTGTGTTTCATCCATAAGCGTATATCCTTTATATTTAGGGGGAGATGCAGGAGGGTGCAACCCCGACTGAGATAAAACCTTCTTGATCTTCATTATAGTCACTTTTAAACTTGTGTACATTATCCACTGTTCTTAGCGTAGTGGACCCCTAACATGTTAAACTGGCCTCTGCATTTTCCCAATGCAATGATGAAGGACATGTGTTTTTCCCTGAATGCAAAAGGTAATTGTTGTTCATAACCAGTGAACAATGCAGACTCCAGTACCACTATGCAAAATTTCACTCTATTAAAACAGAATAAATTGACAACTACAATTGGCAAATACAGCTTTGTACCTGTTCTACTGAAAAAAGCACCCTGATGTTGATAAGATGACAAAAAATATTTGCACACTTTCAAGTGAAACCATTGCTATGGCATTCATACTTAACAAGACATTGGTAGGAAATAACAACATGCATGTCAGCAAAATAAACAACAGATTGAAAGCTACCCGATTTCAGTTGACCAGCTGGCTCTCAAAAACTAGGGAAAGTTGTAAATTACAAGAGGAGGAAGAGCTCGACATTTGCTTAAAAAAAAACCCTTCTGGTTGTCGGGCTGGACACGTACATGTACAAAGGAGGTTTTCTTCTCCAGAAACGTTCTCTCTACACTTTCCCCATAGGCAAGAACCAAGGAAAGCTGTGTTCCCACTTAATATTTGAAAACAATTGAAGACCTTCGTGCAAAAAGGGCGTATATTGGTTTTTGGCCGATTTTCATTTTTTTCAGGATCGAGCTAATTTTTCACAGACAGACTTGTTTTGACATGAAACGCATCGTTCCGTAATTGTCTTGGTGAATTTGCGCTTCGTTCTCCAGAAATAATGTATGCAAAAAAACTCCAAATTATCCGAATTATCGGTCAAAATGACCCCTGCAGAAGACTTTTTCAAGTTCAATCCCCCTCCCGCATGGATTTCCAGAGTATTTGATCCCCCCTCCTGCGAGAATTTCCAGAATCCCACCCGTCAGGGGGGGGGGGTGCGGATTTTTTCTGGAACAACCCATTTTACATTAGTTATTTTATCTTCCGGCAAAAAGCTGCTTTTACAGGTAACAGCATAAACAAAGTACAGCAATAACAACGACCGAAAACATGCTGATACAGAAAAGCTACTAAACAAAAGAAAATAGCATGTTATTTGCACCAAAAATGTTCTTAATTTGAAACCAACCTAAACCTATGGCATATAACTCGAGCCATGCATGGTTCCAACGGTTGCTATTAATTAAACTCAAGGATCAATCCACTTGAAGGACCAAACTCCTTTATGAGGCGCCTTACACTGATTATACCTGGGGATCCGTCACCATAGTATATTTTCAGTAACAAGTAAGTGAAAGTATCGGCACACTGGCGAAATCGAGAGCACACATTTCTTAGTCGCTGGAAAAGAATGCAGGCATCACAGGGGTTTAAAGATCGTATAGCTGTTTCAAAAATCATGGCAATTATTTTGTTTGGAAGGTGGTCAAATGAGCTTGTCTTATTGGTCCTTCTTTGCTGATGATCATTTGGATTCTTGTATATGCCTTCTTTTACTCTCTGTTTGCTCCACAATTAGTTTTGTTTTCTCTTTTGCCATTATTGTCTGAGTAAATTGAGAAATCATTGTGCTTGCCTCCACTCTGAGGGAAGAATGAACAGTTATTTGAACAATTGAAAATGTTCGACACGGCCTGCAAAGTTATCTGATCTCCATAGGTGCCATCTTTGTTCATTTCTGCCACGTATTCAGCCCATCCTTGACCGGCAAATAGTTCCAAGGGAAAACCCTCTAAGTCGTTGGGATGTTCCCGTAAGTATCTTACAATCTCCTTTCTTCGCGTTTCTGGTGATCATTCAATACCTATCCTCCTCAAGAAGGAACATAGTGCGCTTAACTGACAATTGCCTTTTTTTGGAGGATCAAAGGCAATAGAAGTGCTTTCTCTATAGAACTCTAATCTATCCTCGCGAGTTAAAACAATATGAAATTTCTTTCTATCCAACCGCTTCTTTCTTTTTGTTCTTGCTCTTTCCGTTTTGCTTTCTCTTCGTGAGAACTAATACTTGTGATATTTTCCACAGAAATCCACTTCTGCACTCTTTTATGTGAAGTTGGATTGATAAATGATACTTTATACATTGAAGTTTTGAGATTTCTTGCAACTACTCGGCCTTTCAAAATGTGCCTTTGTTTTGGAGCAATTCTGCCTTTTCGTGACTTAAGCCTTGGCAAGACTTTATCTCCTTGTTAATACTCTGTTGGAGGACGATTGCGGTGCATGTGCTTGTTCATCATCGGTTTTTCCAGTTTCCGGTCGTAAGACTTGCCTCTTTTTCTAATGTTTTTGACAGCCATATGGTGTTTAGACAGGTCTTTCCTTTTGGGGTTTTTTTAAAGATTCTGAAGGACAACTGTCAATGTCGTAGTTTACTAAAGATGCTTTGGTCAGAACATTCGATTTTCGCCCATAGTAAACCTCAAATGGGCTTAACCAGCCCAGTTCTTCTTTCTTTTCTTCGTTTAGGACTCTGCAGTACCTTGGCAGGTTTTTGGCACAGTTGATGCCTTTCCCTTTCATAGCCAGTAAGTCAAACATCATTTTGTCACTCAATCGTCGGTGCGAATGTTCACCCTTGCCTTGCGATTGTGGGTGGTAAGGCCTACTTCGAATTCTTCGAATTTTATACTTGCAAATATTTTCTATACACCCATGAAGTTCCAGGCCTTGGTCACTTTGAAGATGATCCGGTGGTCCATCCCGTTCATGTCTTTTTGAGTTCCCTTGCTATACCTCGACTTGACTTTTTTGGCAGTGGTACCAGCCAGAGATAACGACTGAATACATCCATGAGAGAGAGAGAATGTACCTGTAACTCTTCCCTCCAAGCTCAACTGGCTCCTTGCTCAAGTCAACCAAATCGACCTGGTGCTGCGATTGTACATGGTGTGTTCTAACAGGCTTTGGTACAGCTTTGTTTGTACAGCTGCATTATGGACACGATATCTATTGCTACATGAGGTGACTTGTCTTATCTTTCGCTCAGTAAGTCCTGCGTAACTGTCGTGTGATCTTTGTTTTAGCTCTTTGTAACCGTCCGATTTAGTTTCTTTAAATGTTTTTGCAACAACTCCTTGAAACAACTTTTTGACCACCTTTCTTCCGTTGAAATATAGCGTGGGACTTTCCTCGTTTCCCAAAGTAAACAGTTCCTTCCTTCTCCAAAACTGGACCATGGCACTTTTCTGTGATCTCGTCCGCTCAACTACTGGCACGTGAAATTTTCTCTTGACAAGAAATAACAAAGTCTCGTACTTATCGTCATCGACTGTGTGAATAAACATATCTCACTTCTTCTTTTGTTTGTCCC
>JAHPZR010053546.1:15000-22743 GCA_019787425.1 Platygyra sinensis | reverse complement strand
TTTTTTTCGACGGATCATTTTCTCTACTGATTTTCTACGTTTAGGGAAAAAATTAAAAAAATCTATCGACTAGAAGTTTGAATATTTGGCAAAATGCACCATCGAATTCTGGTCTTATTAGCTCTTCGTGCACCTTTGCGGCGGTTTCAAATGGCTCTTGAAGGGTTTAATTTTGTGAAAACGTTAGTAAAATTTTGAATTATTTACACAACAGACCCACTTCTACAAAGTATGACTAAGATCGTTTGCCTCTGTTGACTCACCTTCGATATTTTTAACTATAAACCCCGGTGGACCGTGCTCAATTATATGGGGCAATTTTTCGAAATCAGGATAGTTTTACCACACGCTTTATCTCTGAAACGAAGATGGTGACCCCCAATTTTTTTTGCATTTCTGGCATAAGTAAACTCATCATCTGCCAGCAGTAAAAATTTAAAAAAATTCTATCGCCTGGAAAATTTTCGCGCGAACGTCCGTAAGCTCAAGTAAATGGAGAAGTAATTTATTTATTTCTATTCCTTTTACCATTGTCAAAACAATTTACGTAAGTATTATTTCGCTTGTTGCTAACTGTTTGCCACCCTCTGGAAAAAGGCTAGACTTGAGCCCCCACCATCCTCGGAAATTTTAGCCTCTGACTCCCTCTCCCCTTTGGGGGGGGGGGGGGGGGGGGGTATGGATATTTTCTGGAACTACACATTGCTGTAAATAAATTTTCCCTATTACTAGTATTCTGTAATAGTTCACATTGTGACTGAAAAGCCCTGTTGAGGGCAGTCTCAATAGCATGCATGTATTATGTAAGTAAATGTACACCTTTTTAAAACTAACTGTTTAGCTGGAAGCATGTTTTCTGCAAACAATAACAAAGCTTAATCAAACTAATGTATACAATGACCACTAAGCAAGGTACATTTAACAAACCAATTTTCCAGCGCACCCTTTTGCCTGCTACATGTCAATCCGAAAGTAATAGGGGGTCATTACTATCGGAATTCTACAGTAAAACACAGTGGAATCTCTCATAAGTGGACACCTTTGGAACATGAAAAGGGTGTCTGCAACTGGAGCTGGCCACTTACAAGAAGGGTTCTGGAAAGAGGCCACTAGAGTTGTAAGGTGTATATGGCCACTCCATTGTCCAACAAGCAATAAGCATAGGGATTTACAAAAAATACCACTCTTTCAAACATTTCTTTTTTGTTTTTCATCATAATGAAAACTGTATAGAGATAACCGCCATGCTATGTGATACATACACATACAAACTGCAGTAATAACTGTAATACTATGCAATATAAATGGGATTTTCTTTCAGGTATCCACTTATGGAAGTTTAAAAACAAAAGAAAAGTCTAAATTGTAAGCTCTCAAAGTGTCAGCTGCTGCTTACTGGAATTTCCACTTATGAGAATGAATAAATACAGAGTTTGTATGGGAGTTAAAAGAACTTAAATCGGGATTTTGTGAAAAATAAAAGAGAACTGCCACTGTAGTTTTACAATTACTACTGTCAGTTACAATCACTTTGGCTTTACAGAGCCTGGTTCTCATATGCCACCAACATACCAAGGACATAGCTGCTAGCATAACCTGGGACATCGTTTCAGCACATGTGAACATTTATTGCCAAATCATTATCTGTACCAGACATTGACCATCGGCTTGCCTGTGAAGTTGAGCTGAGTTCAACTTTGCAGGCAAGCTGGTAGTTGTCTTCAATTGTTGGTGATGAAAAGATTTTATGTTAACATCATCTGCGGATGCAATGTACTCCAGTAAGACGAGTCAATCCATGTTACAGGTGGAATGATTGAAAACTGTGCCAGTTCAATTTTATTTCACGCAAATTTGAGTATGTCAGCAATCCATCACAGATGCACCAGGAACCTACTGGAACAGATCACAGAACATTTTCATTTGCAACCGACGATGACTGCGCTGGAGGTAGGTCGGTGGAATATGAGAACCAGGCTCAAAAAGTGGCAACAAGGAACAATGCATACAAAAGAAGAAGTTTTCTATTTTTGTTGTTGTTGTTGTTGTCACAAAACACGAATTCAACCTGCAAATAGTGATGCATGTTTATTGGGATGTAATTTTCATAACGACAATCAACATTAGGGCATAGCTTGATTTCTGGCTAGGGTGAAGATATCGATTGCCATCAATTAATTTCGATTTTACTGATCGTATAATATTATTGATGTCTATCAACTGACTACACCTTGTTTAAATATAGCAAATATATGGAATCATCTTTTGAAGTTAAAAGAAATTTCTTTGCAGTATTACAGTTATTCTTATGAGTCAGAAATTCACCACGTACAGTAACTTAACAAAATGTTAAAAAATTAAACGAATTCCGATACGCGAATATTTGATTTTTCACTAAACTTCACAAAATAATCGAGGCTTATTTTTTTTTCTCTTAACCCAAGAAGCATGAGCCCTCAGTACAAAGAACTGTAGTATTGAAGAGTTTGTGGGCTTTGAAATTGAAAAGATAACTATATTATTCCAGTTTTAATTTTGCGTGGTGGGATTTCGTCGAGTGGCTATGAAATAGTAATGAGATGGACTGTCCTAGTATTCGTAATGAGACATGATGCGATATAACGCCATTTCCGACTGAATTTTAAAGGTAGTAATTCACTGTCAGCAATTAATTCAGTTTTAAGACATTTACCATTCATTAGCGAGACAAAATGGCTCATAACTAGGAACAACTTACCGTCCTTCACTTTGTTTTTCTCCGGTTAGGTCACTATCTGCGGTTTCCATGATCGTCCGGTTTCAATGGAGGTACACGCCACGTTTACCACACGAAACGTTGGAGATTTTGCCGGGAGAGGCTTTGAAGTTGGATGAGTTAAGTTAATGCTTGGTTTTCGTAATTGCTGAACGCCTCCCAACTTTTAAAACGCAAAGAAACAACAGAAAAGCGGAGAAAATAAATCACACTCCTCGAGGCTACCACGCTTCCCGGAACATGCACAAGAAACCTCGCTTCCTAATATGGCGTCCAATTCCATATTTGGATGAAGGTCTAAATGGGATTCCCGTTTTATTCTCAGTCAGGTTCTCGCTTCTTTTCTCTTCTGTTTGATCTCGTTTTTTCTTTGACCAAGATAGGAATGGGGCTCATTCTACCAACAGGATCTCGTCTACCTGTACCGTTTCATCAAGTCTTTCAATGTATAATGACGACAACCAACTCTATTATGCTCATAGTAACATAAACGTCCTTATGGAGAGGATCAAGTATGAAGGGGAACGAATGTCGGCGTGGTATAAAGAAAACCATTTGGTTGGCAACTTGAACAAATATCAAGCCATGATTATCGAAGTAAACACAAGCTATCTCAGCTGACGTTAGACATAAATGGCCATTTCATTAACATCACTGAGGGACTTAAATTATTAGGTGTCACTGTAACCTGCGATCAGGGTCCCTTATATTTTTTGTCGCGGCGGGAAGGTACGCCTGATACGATTACTTGACTATTTGTCTGCCGCCCCCTAATTAATAATTCATTCCGGATAACCAAGCAGAATTATCGGAAGTCTTGCGTGTTGTCGACAGATCGCATCGAAATCCACCAATCACAGCCATTAGTGTGACCTTCTGACCTTCTTTACGTCATGCTAGCGGGCTGTGATTGGTGGATTTCGATCCGATCTGTCGATAACATGTATGATTGACGGAAATTTTGGAAACGTTTCCGCGGGTGTTTTGTTTTCCAAAGTCGTGTATCAACGAAAACGGCCGTCGATAAAACCCGGAACATGGAACATCCCGGAACATCCCGGAACATCCCGGAACATCCCGGAACATCCCGGAACATCCCGGAACATCCCGGAACATTCCGGAACATTCCGGAACATCCCGGAACATGGAATAATTATCATAATTATGAAAAGAATATGTAAAATTAAGTTTCCAACAATTAAATGAAACAAAAATAAACTGGTATCAGCTTGGAAAACTAAAAGAAAAAAAAAACAGAAGACAAAACATAAACCTAACAAAACAAATTCAAACTGAAGGAAAAAAAATTAAAAAAAATATGTGCATTGAGTGAAAGCTCGCAACTTAAAACTAATCGCAATTGATTTCAGTCAGGTTTGCCATCAATTTAATTGCGTGACTGTCCCTTATTCCTAATTCGTTGTTCATAGAAAACCAAGATGGTTGCGTTCGAATTCTTTAATCAGACTGTGGTTTCTTTATTCAATTCATTACGTCAGTTCAAAGATATACGTATATACGATTTCTTATGGAGAATCTAATTCAGGCTAAAGAAGAACAAATTCGAAAACAAGAAGCTGAAATTGCAAGGAAAACTCATGAAATATAGAACAGCCCTTCTCACACAGACCTAATGGGTTATTTCCTCGATTTACAGCACTTGCCGAAAACAACAACATGAATAAAACTTAGCAGCGCTTACCAAAACAACAACCAATAAATAAAAACTAAGTTAAATCCACCTGATTCCCAACATCAGCTTCTGTGTATAAATTGACCTTGCATTCAATTCAATACTGGCTAACTACAGTGTTGAAGAAATGAACAAACACATTTGCCTGTTTACATTTTAAGATCACCTACGTTTAAAAATTTTTTATATTAACTGAAAAGCTGACATTTGCCCAGTCCAACAAGTCTTTACACTTTATTAAAGTATCCAACTTGATTATCAGGGGTGAATTTTTCGCCTGCTGGCCTCA
The DNA here is from genome assembly GCA_019787425.1 of Platygyra sinensis. Lineage (NCBI taxonomy): Eukaryota > Metazoa > Cnidaria > Anthozoa > Scleractinia > Merulinidae > Platygyra > Platygyra sinensis. Next base: position 18,006 of record JAHPZR010053546.1, on the reverse strand, counting down.
TCATCTTTTATTCATTCATTTTCCATTTTGGTGACTTTGGTGAGGGGTCTCGGACAGCACGGCCTATTGTAGAAATCAGTGAAGCTGTTGTCACAGACTGCACCTCCATATTTTCTTTAATGCTCTTGGAAGTTCTCGAAGGTCTACATTTTATCAGCAGCTGGAGCAAATCTAGTTTTGGTTCTGCCAGCCTTTTCGGTTCACCCCTAGCTGCAGCATGGAGAGGGAGATTTTCCCCCGTTTGACAAAAGGTCTTCCTTAAATTTGAAACTGGTAACACCGCTTACTTTGTACTTTGATCCTATCACTCTAAAACTTCCTGGGTAGTACTTTGTTGAGACATTCCCGCCTCCACTCAAAATATCATCAATAATCAATGACCTCATATCCTTTTCAACTGATTTCCTACGGTGGAAAGTTCTTCCGTACTCATTCATTTCGAAGCAAACTTGTTCTATCCGCTGAAGAAACATAATGCCACGTGACCAAAACTGAGCGCTCCAAATGGTCACGCAAGCAGGCCCAAAATTTAATTTTACACATTTTTTTCTCATAATTATTCGATGTTCCGGGATGTTCCGGAATGTTCCGGGATGTTCCATGTTCCTGGTTTTATCGACGGCCAACGAAAAACGGTGGTAATTGCCCCCGCAGGGTTTTTGGCCCCAGAGGGCCAAAAACCCGAGGAGGCACCTTAGGACTCCCCGCGTAATGGAATTTGATCGCTTGCACGCCCGCAAGATATCGACGTTTTTTCCCGCAAACGCTCAAGGGAGGCCAGCAAAGGGACACGGGCGCGAGGACTTGCGGGATCGGCGTCTTTGCCACGAGCTTTGTCCTTGGTTTAGATCTCGAGTTCAAGCGTCCTTGAAAAAGCGTTTGTATTTGCCGGCCTCCATTACTATTTCAGCGCGATCAAATAAGTTCGCTTCGAAATGGCCGAGATTATGATCTAAAACAAATTGAAAACGCTTTCAGAGATCCTGAAGATGGACTTTGGGGGAAAAAACAGCTCAGAGAGTCCTGAAGTATACTAGATCGAAATTCGAGGCCAGTGTGGTTCATTTGCGACTAAATTCTTGGCTTGCACTGTCACGCAATATAAAAATAAATCGAAAACCATTAAGTGGATGAAGTCAGGAAATTGGGATGCTATAGGAGACTGGTAAAGATGAACCTTGTCCAAGTTTTAAGTCTGTGCGTTTTCCTAAACCTGAGATATTCGTCGAAATATTCTGCACAAATTTACAGAGCTCAGTATGGAGCCGCCATGTTGGTGTACCTCCGTGGAACCCCAACATGGCGGCTGGAAAATAGTGTAATCACCTGGAACTTACTTTGGCTATCTGGGCGACTTATTATCTGCACTGAACAAAAATGCATGTACATAAGCACTTTTCCTAATACTTTAACCTCTGAATAGGCTGAAAATTAGGACATAAGAAGATATTTTTCAACAAACGCGCTCGTAGCTTTATGTCACGCACCGCCATAGCTCTGAAATTCAAAATGCGTTGGTTTCCAGACGAAGCAAGCTACTGAGCTGAAACGTTGTAAACAAATGTCAATTTACCCATTCTAATGCCTGATGAGGATAAAAACTTTGGTGGCTATTTAGTTTTGGATTTTAGAAAATGATGACGTCACGTGCAAGCCAAGAATATTCTTGTCACGTCACGGCTTGCACGTGACGTCATCATTTTCTAAAATCCAAAACTAAATAGCCACCAAAGTTTTTATCCTCATCAGGCATTAGAATGGGTAAATTGACATTTGTTTACAACGTTTCAGCTCAGTAGCTTGCTTCGTCTGGAAACCAACGCATTTTGAATTTCAGAGCTATGGCGGTGCGTGACATAAAGCTACGAGCGCGTTTGTTGAAAAATATCTTCTTATGTCCTAATTTTCAGCCTATTCAGAGGTTAAAGTATTAGGAAAAGTGCTTATGTACATGCATTTTTGTTCAGTGCAGATAATAAGTCGCCCAGATAGCCAAAGTAAGTTCCAGATGATTACACTATTTTCCAGCCGCCATGTTGGGGTTCCACGGAGGTACACCAACATGGCGGCTCCATACTGGGCTCTGTAAATTTGTGTAGAATATTTCGACGAATATCTCAGGTTTAGGAAAACGCACAGACTTAAAACTTGGACAAGGTTCATCTTTACCAGTCTCCTATAGCATCCCAATTTCCTGACTTCATCCACTTAATGGTTTTCGATTTATTTTTATATTGCGTGACAGTGCAAGCCAAGAATAGCTAAATCAGTACAGTACCTTCCGATCGTCAGAATTACCCAAGGATAACAATAAGGTGACAGGCCTACGCGACTCCCATTCACGTGTAGTAGCCGCTTAGGAAGTTTTGCCCCTTTTGTATGGTACGATCGGAGGATCTTTGAATATTTCGCTAAGCACTAATCCTGTGTTTTCAGGGAGACATTTCGTCAGAGTAAAGCCGTTAGAGGTCATATTTCTGTGTGGCTTCCGCTGTCATCCGCTTGTAATTTGCAGAGTTTGACACCTCTGTTTTTTTGGCCAGCTTTTTTCTCTTGATATTGCAAGATATGTTTTAGGTTCTCTCAAATGTTAGCTCTGGAGGAATAAAGTTTGAAATATTCCTTTGGCATCTCGTTTATTTAGATGGCTTATTTTCACTGAGTAATCTTACGGCAGGGATCCAAGTGTAAATGTTTTGCGGCGTTTTCATTGAGGACAAAAAGCTTGACTCTAATTTGCATATATGGCGACTGTAACGCGATACTTTTGTTTACATTTCACTTCTGTTGTGCTTTCGAGATACGTTTGCTCGTACACTCTTTCCTTTTCTAAGGATGTTATTTTTTCCGGCCCAGACTGAATATTCTTATTTTTCTGCCGATTTTAGGCAGAAAATATTCTTGTATTATTCTTACATTACAGCTTATGGCATTTTCGTTTTATTTAGAATTTATTAGGCTATCAAGTACCGTTGAAGTGTTTGGTTTCTGGATCTGGATCGCGTT
>JAHPZR010053546.1:0-7500 GCA_019787425.1 Platygyra sinensis | reverse complement strand
AGGTGGGTTGAGTTTTGTTGTTGTTTCTCGCCTTGTTTCGAGGGTTTTTCTCCAGGTTCTCTGGTTTTCCTCCCTCCACAAAAACCAACACCTCCATATTCCAATTTGACCAGGATAGAGGAGCCGTATAAAAATCAGCTCAGGCTGATATGGCTTCTTATCTACATGTAAATATTGAAATTGTAGTTCTGAGACCTAAACACTCTATTGTCTTGATTTTTCACCACTAAAATTTCTTTGGTGTACCAGTTCAAATATCATATTGAATTATTTTCAGTTCTGAACTGAACCATATTGAATAATTTTCAATTCTGAAATAATAATGACCCGTTTTCAACTTAATAGATGAAAGCCCTGAAAGCAACATGTACAATCTAAAACAAATCACACAAAAACCCACCAAACACTCTAAACTCAATTACTTTTTTCTAAACCACCTTGTTTACAGAAAGTGTTATTGCCTAATACTTCTTGAACTTTTTGGGGGTGCAATGCAAGCACCATTCAAGTAATTTTACGGACTCATTGGCTGAAGTTCAACATAGGGATTCAAAACTGAAATTCACTCACCTTAAACTTAGGATAGTCATTCATAAGAATTGTAACCATGCCAACATAAGGAACAAAGCTGTGAAAAGAGAATAAACTTACTTCATATAATTTGTATCAAAGACAGTTTAATATGTAAAGGTAATTGTATGAATCTGAGTATGTGAGTACAATAGGCCATTTTCGTATTCCCGGTATCAGACTGGAACTAGCTTGCAAGAGAGGCTGATGCGGGAGAGTCTTTTCAAATACAAATTACATTCACACTCTTTTTAATGATATTCCCCCGCACAAGCCTCCATTGCAAGTAAGTTCCAGTCCAATACCGAGAATACGAAAATGGCCTATTAAGGATTTACCTTACGAGTAAAAATTGTAAATTCTCTCAAAATTGCTTTAATGAACCTTTAGGTGACTGCAGTTTGAGAGAAATTTTAAACAATGTGAGTTGTGTAAAGCCTTAATAAATATTGCTTGTCCAGGAACTTCATAATATTTATTTTCACAGAAAATTATGAATGCACCTTATTAATTTTCACTGCCCTGCAAATTAAAAATCAACCATTAATTGGCTTTCTCGCAGCCAGTCACTGCCAGCAAAGTCTTTTTGTCAGTCATATACTAGCCAAAAGTATTAAATTGAAAACTCATGGTAAAATGTTAAATATGCTTCCTGTGTTCAACAAAGTAAAATACAATGGAATGAATGTTTCAATTTATTGCCGACTTCTATAACATGGATTTGCATCCCATCCAGCAGGGAGTAGAACTATTCCTAGTCACTTCATGCTACAGAAACCGAAACAAGCTCTGGCCTGATGAGTCACTTTGTTTGTATGCAGCCAGACTTTACGTACCCTACCTACCCTCCTTTCTCGGTGTTTGGAATTGTGGTTAAACACAGTCTTTTGTGTTTGATTTAAACATTTACCACTGAAATCTCTACTGCACTGATGGTTAGGCCTTGCTTGGGTGCATGAAAAACAGTATTTGTTCATTTACATCACCATTCTTTTCCATTTGTTAGTGAACAAATCTTACCCTCTAGCTCGCCCGACAACATCTTTCCTTTCTAGCCACAGTTGTCCTGGAGCATACAGACCTCGATCATCTACAGAGTTGTTGTCTCCCTTTGTCAAAAATTTTATGGACCCATCCTCTCTGGAAGCAAAACAAATTCATTTAAATAGAGGAATACAAAATCCAAGTTGTTCATTAAGTGAAAATAACCGCAGAGAGCAGTTTTCAATTGGGTCAGGGGTTTCAATAAAAGCCAGTTACTGGCGGTCTACCATCACTCATAGGGTTTCTTACAGCCGTCTGTTAGAGGGACACTGTCACCATTTTTAGCAAGATATTGCAAATCTCAAAAACACATCAATCTTTCAAAGCTCAATAATAATGGTTTTAATTTGCAGAGCAATACCCAACAAATGATTAAAACCCATTAGGAAGTAATGATGGCTAACAATGGCAAGGATGGGAACAGATTGTAAAAACGATTTTTGAAAAAGCTTCAGGATGTCAGTTTTTCAAAGGTTCAAGTTTGGCTCGAAAATCATTGAACTTTGGCAAAAGTGTTGTTGCAGTGTGGACTTTCTTCAAGAAATTGCTTTTAATGATTTAGTTTGAGCTAATTAGTTCTTATTACATAAATTTAGGGACCATTGTTTGAATGGACTCGCACCTAAATATCTGGTAGATAAATTTACTAAACGCTCCAGCATCCATACCCGCCACACCCGTAATCGCGACTTCTTTCATATACCACTTTACAGAACTGCTACCGGTAAACGCACATTTGCATTTAGAGGAATTAGTATTTGGAACAATTTAGATAATGATATAAAGCAATGCGTTTCCTTGCAATCTTTCAAGCAAGCTATAAAAGGGCAACTTTCAAAGCAATTCCTTTCATAAGTTTTTTATGTTTTTGTTCTTATTCTTACATATATTATTTATTATTTGAATAATTTAGTATTTAATGTATTCATGTTATTGTAAATAGAGTCTGAAAAACCTCTTGAGGATGATTCTATTAAAGTGATTTATTGTTATTTATAATTTATTTATTATCATTTTGTGAATTGATAACAATATATTGTGACAATGTTTTTAAGATTTTCCATTTATAAGTCAGAACAACAATGAAGATGACTGAAAGTTTTACATTGAATTCCACTCTTACTTGTATCGAATGGTCTTTGCAAGCATTTGCAGGCATGGGAGCAGTGTGTTTGTTTGTGCGAACACAAGCAGTGATCCATTTTGTCATGGTGGCAGCAAGCACTTAAGAAATTACAAATGGCAAGCAACGTCAAGGCTGCTGCCTAACAGGAGCCCAGCAGCTTGGGGCACCCAAGAAAGTCCTTTGGGCGCCTAAATTTTTGCAGCAGCTCCCAAAACATTACCTGCTGGGCTCCTAACTTTTTGGCTTTAGCCCTTCTGGGCTCCTTGAAATATTGTTAGGCAACAGCCTTGAATGTGCATTTCGTAAATTTTCTGCCAGCTAGAATCTCTCAGTTGTTAAAATGTTGTTTTCCACCAAGTAATCTGGTTGACACCTTCAAAACAGGACAACAGGCAGAAAGCTAGGCAACATGTTAAGATCTTGTCGTGGTTCAACCATTCCCAGCAGCTTACAGCCAATCATGCCTTGTTTGATAGGCTGTTTGATACAAAATTACTTCACTTAGCTTTGTGCGAGTCAGTGGGTGGAGTTAAACAAGAAGCTTTCTAGACCCTGTTTACAAGCAAGTAGGTTCCCACTCGAGAGCTTTAAAGATAGCCTGCCTTTACAAGTGAAATGTTTCAGGCAGGGTTACCCTACTTCCTCAGACTGAACTCTGGCCAGTCAGTTTCAGTAAACGTCAACAAAACGAGGAAGGCACTGTTCTAGAAATATTAATGGCATGCGCATCTTTCCCCAATGCCCTGCCGTTACTCAGCAGGGAATTTTAATAAAAACCCGAGTGCCTGAGCAGTTGCAAAAAATTTGGGAGCATGAACAAGCTAGCACTCATCTAATTTTTGCAAGCAATTCAGCTGAACGACTTTCAATGCTAATTTTTTTCATTGAAACAAAGATATCTTGTTCCATTATTTTCTGAGAGGGTAATAAAATGTTGATTGCTATTTTCAACTTGGCAAATCAAATTGTGCAATAAAGAAGTTATGCTTACTTTAAACAATACCTTTTTGATGCCGAGAGTGATGGAAATTGCATTTTCTAGCTTCTATATTTCTTTTTCTTTCTGGATCCCCTAGGGGATCACCCCTTTTGAAGTCACAGGCTCTTGTTACACCATTAACAATCACTTATTGTGGAAATGGCCACCATTACTTGTTACCAGTCTACATTGGAGTCAACATGTGGACTGAAAAGCACTGGTGACTAGCCTGGTTTGTTTTTGCATTGCTCTTGGAAGCTGTCGAGTGGCAATCGATTTCTTTCATGAAAATGAGTTTATTTATGTAGGTAGAAATGATGTTACTATTTCACAAACTTGGGAATTTCTTATTCTTGTTTATCTCTGTCCATTTGTATGTAATTTTGCTGTAAAATTCACTTTTGTCGTGAGTGTGTTGGCGATTATGTTCTCCATTAAAAGTATGGTGTCAGTTTCATCCACACTCATCTTATCAGTCTGCCAAAGGAAATTGTACCACATTTGCAAAGGGGCTAAAACATTTAGGAAGGTAATTTGACAATTTACCATTTTATCTGTTTTCTTTTAAAACACATTTAAATAAATTGCTGTATATTTTCTTTGTGTGTATCTTCAGATGTTACGATTGATTGAGAATAAACAGCAGTGACATGCAATGCAGATGGCTAAGTGTTTGGAATGCTAACTTTAACTTTGACGCACTTTCTTACCAAAACTAATTTTCCAGAGGGTATAGGGGGTGAACATAAAACTTGTGGAAATTCCAGAGGGGTGGGGGGGGGGGGTTGTTTTTGTGTTCAAGAAATGGAAATTCTGGGGAGGAGGGGGGGCTTGCATGAAATTCCCTCCATAGTGGGGGTGTGGATATTTTCTAGAACTACATATTGCTAAATTGATAGGTGAATGAAGATGGTGAATTTTGAGCTCAGTATAAATGTGAAATATGAAACATTCAACATATATGAAATATTCAACTGTTGAATATTTCATATTTCACATTTAATTACTGAGCTCAAAATTTACCATCTTCATTCTTTTATCACTACTCATGATGAATTCGGTTGTACTGATCCTAGCAGTATGCAGGGCACCTGTCACATATCAACTCAGTAAAATGCCCTTGCTCTTCATGAGTTCTCGTCGCTCAGTGGATAGAGCGCCTGCCTGGTGTTCAGGAGGTCATGGGTTCAATTCCTGTCGAGGACTCAGATTTTTCTTTGTCCCACGCTTGTGTCATGTTGTATATTTTTATTTCATATTTTTTCATATTGCTAAATTGTACTGCAGAAATCATCTTGATATTCTTTCTTCAAGTGAGCAACCAACAACAACAAAATATTACAAATGGAGTGTTATCTATGCCATAACCTTTCTCTTCTGGCAATGTATCAGCACTTTTTAGCTACAGCAACATCTCAATATTTCGAACACAGCAATAAGTTGAATTCACGTGATACGAGATGAAAAGAACAGAAACGAAAGGTTGTAGCATATTGGGGAATACATCCATAACAAAATACATAAAATTCACTAAGGAATTACAAGACAACTGAGTCCTTACTTTTCGTGAATCTTCAGAACTCGGTGAACAATCGGTATCTCCCGTCCTTCAACCTTAAACACGACAATTTCACCAACTCGGATAGGGTCTTCTTTGTAATTGGTTAGAAACAATAGGTCTCCACGCTGAAAAGCGGGTTCCATACTTCCACTGTAAAATAAACAAAAACATTAGCACATACTAAAGATTAACGTGAAGTAAGTAGCACCATTTGTAAAAATATGTAAGGCTATCTGCTTCATAAATGAAACAGCTCTTCTTACCTTAAAACTACTACTATGGGACTTTCGCTGCCAGTGACTACCATCAAACCTTTCCAGATCATAAGAGCAGATGACACTATCATAGCAAAGTTTAAGCCTTGATAAAAGAGCTGTGGGTTAAAAATAAGCCTGTTAACACTAGAAGCACTCTTCTTCAGGTTGAGTACACTGAAATCGTATTTTAAGAAGTATTTTACCTGTCTTTTATTCATCCGCCGCACATCTTCGAACCAGGCAGAGATATCCATGATGGCGGACACGTGTAATACGCAAGCGCACAAGCGAGTAAGGAAATTCGGTAAACGCAGAGTGGACGCTGGAAATCTGCGCAAAAGGACGGTGGAGCGAGTTGCGGATAATCAGCCCTTTTGTAAAGTCGCGCCTGAAACACTTCAACAGCTACATTAACATCGTTGAAGAAACGAGGAAAATGGAGAAACTATTATTATTGAAATACTGCAAGTCTCATGATGGAAATTCCTCATGATACGTACCAACATCCAACATCTATTCCACGTACCAACAGTAGGAAGCGGATGTTCTTTTCTAATGCTCTTCAATTGTGGAAGGATATTGGCGATAATGACTTTGTTTATTCCACTGATCTAAAGGAGTCTAGAATATTTAGTTAGTTTTTTTATTAATGTGATCTTAAGTTTTATGTGATCTATACTTTTATAATACCTTCGCATTTTGTTCTTTTAGTACTAAATGTCTGTAACTTAGTTTCATAGGGCCATAAGGGAGACTATAGTCTTGACTGTAATTATGCATCCTATTGGAATACAGAGTCATTCATTCACTGCTCTCCTCGGGACCAGTGCGTGTACTGGAGGTCTAAATTTCCTTGTTAAAATTTTGCGTATTTGGCCCAATCTAGTTCTCAGGGCCTTTAAAGGCCCTGGGAACGAGGTTGTATTTGGCCATACATGATTTCTCTTCACTTGAAAAAACACGGTTACAAGAGGGTCTCAATGGGGTTAACCGTTAGCCGTAAAACGGCCGAAAATTTAGCCGTTAGGCGTAAATATGAAAGAATTTTAACCGTTAGCCGTAAAAAATGTCAACGGTAAAAAAATCTTACCACAAAATAAGATCTCGAGATCTTTTATTTTGTTGAGTCTGAGCGCAATAAGCAGGCCCTACTAGAAATCGAAAAGATGTCTGAAAACAACGCAATGCCGCCGGAACTTCTTCTCCTGACACCACTTCATGACGTTGTTCACATCGGTAAAAGTCTCAAATGCAGCTGGTAGAGCTGGTTCATAGATCTGAATTGACAAATGTCTAATCTAGTATTAATCTGCACCAAGAGTCATAATCGTCCTATTGTGGCTCTTGTCCGCACGTTGAGAGACTCAACAGATTCTGATGTCCACAAACTGCTACAGGTGATGCTCACCTTGGAACGCCTACGAAAAAGAGATACGATGGCAGTGGAACCAATAGTGCGACTTACGAGGCCTGAGGTGATAGAAGTGTGGAGTAAGAAGTCGCTTGCGGTACACACGCTGGTTCCGGAAAAGAATAGATTTTGGACCTCTAATCACAGGAGGCTTGTAGCCCTGCTGTTGCCATCTGCCCGGGACCTCTCGGCATTATTTGGGCCCTTGATTACGACTTTAACACCTCTTGCTCTTGACTTCTCGAGAAAAGGCTTCACCAACCAGCTGATGTAGCAGAGCTGCAGAATGGGGTTGAAAGATTCGAGAGATTTATGTTTCAGCTGAGTTGTAGCCTATATAGCAGAGCGCGGTAAAGCGTGCATAAGATTTGAAGACCTCGATGGAAAGGTTAGGCTAAATCCCAACTCTCTACGCTCACGTGCTGATTTGGAGAGAACGCTAAGTGACTATGTACAATCTGTCAATTGATTGTAGCTCATTTGCATAATGCAGAGATTTCTTTCGTTATCCTTAATATTGCGATAAAAAAACAAATTGAATGTGGTTTAACG
>JAHPZR010053545.1:0-2500 GCA_019787425.1 Platygyra sinensis | reverse complement strand
GCTACGGTGGACACCCCAAGGAAAGCGCAAGCGAGGACGGCCGAAGACCACCTGGCGGCGCTCAACTGAAGCTGAAGCGAAGGTCGCTGGCCTGACGTGGGGTCAGCTTGAGCAGAAGGCCCAGGACAGGGGGGGATGGCGAACTCTGGTGGACGACCTATGTTCCGTACGGAACGACAGGAATTAAGTCAAGTAAGTCACGTTAAACCACATTCAATTTGTTTTTTATCGCAATATTAAGGATAACGAAAGAAATCTCTGCATTATGCAAATGAGCTACAATCAATTGACAGATTGTACATAGTCACTTAGCGTTCTCTCCAAATCAGCACGTGAGCGTAGAGAGTTGGGATTTAGCCTAACCTTTCCATCGAGGTCTTCAAATCTTATGCACGCTTTACCGCGCTCTGCTATATAGGCTACAACTCAGCTGAAACATAAATCTCTCGAATCTTTCACCCCATTCTGCAGCTCTGCTACATCAGCTGGTTGGTGAAGCCTTTTCTCGAGAAGTCAAGAGCAAGAGGTGTTAAAGTCGTAATCAAGGGCCCAAATAATGCCGAGAGGTCCCGGGCAGATGGCAACAGCAGGGCTACAAGCCTCCTGTGATTAGAGGTCCAAAATCTATTCTTTTCCGGAACCAGCGTGTGTACCGCAAGCGACTTCTTACTCCACACTTCTATCACCTCAGGCCTCGTAAGTCGCACTATTGGTTCCACTGCCATCGTATCTCTTTTTCGTAGGCGTTCCAAGGTGAGCATCACCTGTAGCAGTTTGTGGACATCAGAATCTGTTGAGTCTCTCAACGTGCGGACAAGAGCCACAATAGGACGATTATGACTCTTGGTGCAGATTAATACTAGATTAGACATTTGTCAATTCAGATCTATGAACCAGCTCTACCAGCTGCATTTGAGACTTTTACCGATGTGAACAACGTCATGAAGTGGTGTCAGGAGAAGAAGTTCCGGCGGCATTGCGTTGTTTTCAGACATCTTTTCGATTTCTAGTAGGGCCTGCTTATTGCGCTCAGACTCAACAAAATAAAAGATCTCGAGATCTTATTTTGTGGTAAGATTTTTTTACCGTTGACATTTTTTACGGCTAACGGTTAAAATTCTTTCATATTTACGCCTAACGGCTAAATTTTCGGCCGTTTTACGGCTAACGGTTAACCCCATTGAGACCCTCTTGTAACCGTGTTTTTTCAAGTGAAGAGAAATCATGTATGGCCAAATACAACCTCGTTCCCAGGGCCTTTAAAGGCCCTGAGAACTAGATTGGGCCAAATACGCAAAATTTTAACAAGGAAATTTAGACCTCCAGTACACGCACTGGTCCCGAGGAGAGCAGTGAATGAATGACTCTGTATTCCAATAGGATGCATAATTACAGTCAAGACTATAGTCTCCCTTATGGCCCTATGAAACTAAGTTACAGACATTTAGTACTAAAAGAACAAAATGCGAAGGTATTATAAAAGTATAGATCACATAAAACTTAAGATCACATTAATAAAAAAACTAACTAAATATTCTAGACTCCTTTAGATCAGTGGAATAAACAAAGTCATTATCGCCAATATCCTTCCACAATTGAAGAGCATTAGAAAAGAACATCCGCTTCCTACTGTTGGTACGTGGAATAGATGTTGGATGTTGGTACGTATCATGAGGAATTTCCATCATGAGACTTGCAGTATTTCAATAATAATAGTTTCTCCATTTTCCTCGTTTCTTCAACGATGTTAATGTAGCTGTTGAAGTGTTTCAGGCGCGACTTTACAAAAGGGCTGATTATCCGCAACTCGCTCCACCGTCCTTTTGCGCAGATTTCCAGCGTCCACTCTGCGTTTACCGAATTTCCTTACTCGCTTGTGCGCTTGCGTATTACACGTGTCCGCCATCATGGATATCTCTGCCTGGTTCGAAGATGTGCGGCGGATGAATAAAAGACAGGTAAAATACTTCTTAAAATACGATTTCAGTGTACTCAACCTGAAGAAGAGTGCTTCTAGTGTTAACAGGCTTATTTTTAACCCACAGCTCTTTTATCAAGGCTTAAACTTTGCTATGATAGTGTCATCTGCTCTTATGATCTGGAAAGGTTTGATGGTAGTCACTGGCAGCGAAAGTCCCATAGTAGTAGTTTTAAGGTAAGAAGAGCTGTTTCATTTATGAAGCAGATAGCCTTACATATTTTTACAAATGGTGCTACTTACTTCACGTTAATCTTTAGTATGTGCTAATGTTTTTGTTTATTTTACAGTGGAAGTATGGAACCCGCTTTTCAGCGTGGAGACCTATTGTTTCTAACCAATTACAAAGAAGACCCTATCCGAGTATGGTGAAATTGTCGTGTTTAAGGTTGAAGGACGGGAGATACCGATTGTTCACCGAGTTTCTGAAGGATTTTCACGAAAAGTAAGGACGCAGTTGTCGTGTAATTGCCTTGAGTGACTTTTATGTATTTTGTTTATTGGATGTATTCCCCCAGATGC
>JAHPZR010053544.1:0-12674 GCA_019787425.1 Platygyra sinensis | reverse complement strand
TTTGGCCCATTTTAACTGGGAATGAGTGTATGACGCGTATTTCATCACGAAATACGTCATAATGACGTCATAATGACGTGCTGAAAAACACGTCATAGCACAACATATGTTAAGTCAAAAAAACTACAATTTTGACTTGTCTTACTTCCGTTGCGAATACATTCATTGTTTTCGAGTTTAAAACCCCCTTAATTTTGACCATATATAATCATGTGGCGCGAAATTTTAAATGCTTTAATTACATGTAACTGTACGACATTTTAACCGATTGAGATGGGGTTTTCACCAGAAATCATAGAATTCTATACAGAAAACTATTATCAAGTTTTTACTGTTTCGTTCCTAAATTTTCTTTTTATACCAAATTTGGACATCATATATGACGTCACAATAGCAGTCACATCGGATAAAACAAACACCAATAGATTGGTAATTTATCAATCTACTTGCTTGCCAGGTCTCCTTACATTCGATGGATTCTACTTCTGTCTATGACCTAGATTTCTTAGTTTTGGAAGGAACGGGGAGGAAAAGCCCTGGCAACCGACCACCGTCAAAGCACTGTTAAAATGCCACGCGCTCTCAATGTTGCTGCATCGCCATTGTCGGAGCCGGTTAAAAATTTACTCAGATTACATTGACATTTTGCTCGTTCAAAAGGTCTTGTTGGATAGATGAACCAGAAACAGTTCGATGGGAGAGTAAATGCCATAACCTACATTCATATATCATCTCTATCTCCTCAGACGTGCTGCTAGACCACCCAGGGATACTATTCGTTGCACTGCAGTTGTAGAATCCTTCCTGCTCCTCTCGTCCGTGTGGTAGATGCAGTATGCTACGCATGGTTTCTTCTTTCTCCTGCAGCGTTTGATAAATGCCTTCGGTTCCGTTGCTGATAAGTTCATTATCTCTGTGCCAAAGTACCGTGCGAGGGAGAGGCCATCCTGAGAAGACGCATTCCAGTTCCATTAATTTGTCTTGGATGATATCATTAGGTGTAGTCGTGAAATGAACAATTTTCAGTGCACCTAATAAAAGAAACAAGAAGATCTTCTGGTAACTACACCATGTGAGCTAACCACTGACTGAATATAAAGAGATGGGAGATTGTTGTGTTGTGGGTACAAGTTGCTCAGTATTAAAAACTCTGCAGTTTCAGGACAAAACAAAGACAATACTTTGCTTTGACAAAGGGCTAACGCTTGAAAGGTCAGCTTCATTAACCCGTTATGGCGGTTATTTTATCTTTATCAACTTCAAGCTAAGAAATACATGATTTAGTCCGAGAGTCTTCAGAAACTATTGCCTTTGTTCGTGCCAAAGCAAGTCCCGTTATGTCATGCGATCATGTCAAGTCGTGCATGTCAGTGTCGATGGCATGTAAAAAAACCGCCATTACCTTAAAATTATTACCATGGATGAGCTATAAGGAAACACTTACGTGTGAAATGTATAGTGGTACACTGGCATGAATGTTTTCCACTATTTGTCGTCAAACTCGATCGTTTCAAAACCAAATTTGGTAACCCAGTGGTATTCTTAATTCGTTCCAACGTTTGGTTCCAGGTCAAGCCTTGTGCAAGTCCTTCAGTGACAATCCGGCAGTTGAGAGTTACGTTGGAGCCTGGAAACACCGTCATCGGATTGGTCTGTTTACACACCGACGAGAAACAGGAAGACTTTATTTCACAATTCATGTCAGTCGCGGATGAGGCATCTGTTGAAGATAAAGGAAGGACATTTCTCTCACCATGCAAGTAAATTGGAAGAGACCAACGCACCTAGTGGTTGCGACTGATTAGATGTTACCTCACTTGAAGAACTAAATTCAATACATGAGGCCGAGAAACAACGTCGATCATTAGAGAGCTTTTCAACTGAGACCAATGGAAACAATCTAGCCCAAGCAATCCAGTGAGCCAATCAAAGCATGAAGTAAATACATGCAGCTGATGCCAGACCCGGGAAAATGTGTGAAAGCGAGACGCAATTGGCTAAGGCTAAGGGGTTACCAAATTTGGTTTTGAAACGATGATAAGGTGAAGAAATCCCCAAAACTAGTGACTTTTCGGCACTTGAATGATCCCCTCGATAAAGAATACAATTTAACTGGAAATCAGCCCTTGTATTAAAAGACCGAAATGGGACAAAAACAATCTATTTAAACTCCGTAGGATATATTTTATCCCTCGATATCCGAGTTAGATCACATTGTCTATCCAACTGAACTACGAGTAAGGTACTATTGGGAATGCAAAGTACGAATAAGGTCGTGCATTGCATTCCCAGTGGTAGCAGGATATCTAACTTCCCACGAATTACCACCATAGTTCAGTCCACCATTCAAGTGCTAAAGAGTGGTTATAATGACACATCAAAATTTAAGTCTTTGAATGTGCTGGAAACTGTTTTGAGCCACCTTGAATTATCATATTTTATCATTTCAGTTACAGTGTCGCAAATTATTCTCTTGAGCCTTGATTTTTTCCAAAGGTGTGGGTTAAAAATTTGAGAACCTTTGAGGAACTTTGTTCAAAAGTGGAAAATAATAGCAAAATCTTCTTGATTATGCTTTTTGTTTTTCGCTAAAAAACAGGCAATTTTTTTTTCCAAAATTAAAACTTTGTGGTTAAAATTGCAACTAATTACTTAAATCTTCAACTATTATTTTCTAGTTAAAGGACAAGTCGGTGGTGATTTCCAGCCACATTTAGCGGTGAGAGATAAATGACTGTGGAAATTTCCAGCCACATTTCAACTGTGAGAAAAAAAATGTTGGTGAAATATCCAGCGACATTTAAGCTTATAGGGAAATATGTCGGTGGAAATTTCCAGCGACATTTTATCTGTGAGAGAAAAATGTTGGTGAAATTTCCAGCGACATTTTAGCTGACAGAAAAGTGGCAGAGGAAAATTCCAGTGACATTTTGGCTGTGAGGGAAAAATGTCGGTGGGAATTTCCAGCGACATTATAGGTTTAAGAGAGAAAATTGTACATTCAAAACAAATGTTTGGTAGGAACTTCCACTAGCATTTGTTGCGCAAAATAATAATTTACGAAGAACTTTTAAAGAACGATTATGCTATAGCTATTGTCCATTGTACTGAAACAGTTACATCTCTTCTCTTGAAGTTCTATAAGTTTCAATTGTTCGCAGGAACAAGGGAATACCTTGTGAATTTTTCAATATTTATGATCTTCCTTTCCATTGAATGAAATTCCTTTCTATTGAAGTTTAACGTTTTGATCAAAAAAATAGAGAATTAATACAACAATTTGGCTAACAAAGGCAAGTATTATCCAAATCCAACGCTTGCTTGCATAGGAAAAAAGAAAGATTCAGGTTTCATTCGTCTGGCTGATATCTATCCACATCCTGATATGTCTTTCTGAGGTATTTGCAAGTTTCGTTCGTTAGTTTATTTTCCTCGACAAGCAGTAAACACCAACTTGGTGAGTTTGTAGTCCAATAATATTCTCAATTTGACTTAGTTTCCCCGGCTTCCACTCCTTTCTCTAACCCCCCTTCAAATATTCGATAACAAATGTAGAGTCATCTTTTACTGAGATCACTTTTCCTATCACAGGAGGTTTCTTGTAGCCTTGAATGTGAACAGCTACCAATACATTCTCACGCGACACTTCCAGGGGGTTTTGCACCTGCTGACGCGAACAGCCAATGTTTGCAAATTCTTGTATCGACCGTAATATACCTGAAAGGAAAGAGCAAGTAGCATGAGTTAGAATGACTCAACTGACTATAATGTTACGTTGCACACGTACAAAATATAAT
The DNA here is from genome assembly GCA_019787425.1 of Platygyra sinensis. Taxonomy (NCBI): domain Eukaryota; kingdom Metazoa; phylum Cnidaria; class Anthozoa; order Scleractinia; family Merulinidae; genus Platygyra; species Platygyra sinensis. The sequence continues at coordinate 8,877 of JAHPZR010053544.1, read as the reverse complement.
GTAATGCCCGGTATTGTAATGCATATGCATCGTTATTTTGTTTTACTTCTAGAAAAAAGGTCTTCTAGTGAAAAATAGTCTGTTTTTAATCCGAAACCTCCCCTCCATTGACCTAAAAAGTCACTAGAAAGAGAGCTTACTCGTTTCTTTACCGGATAACGCCAGATCAAGCCCAAGTGGGTTCTATTATTATTAATTTGCTCGAAAATTAACTTCATGGGTGCGCTATGTCTGCAGTATAAAATAATATTTATTAACAATTAGTACATAATTAACTTTATACAGGCATTGTACTTACGTAGATTACGAAAGAGTGCGTGACGAATTAAAGATTAATAAATAATAATAAATGACAATTTTTATAGCGCCCTCACCAAAAGCCCTAAGACGCTTTACAATCAAGGTAAAAAAGTTAAAAGTTAATCGTCTTGTACCGTCCTCCTTCATCTAATGTGTCACTGTTTTTAGATGAATTTGCTACCTATCTTGCCCATATGGTAACGTTATCAGGCTATTCGCTGATGGTTGGTGACTTCAACCTTCATGTTGATTCTCAAAGTAATGCTGACTCGGCGATGTACTGGCCTTCTTCATTCATTTAACCTTCGCCACCATGTCTACGTACTCAACGTGGAATTGTTTTAAGTTCATCAGATCTCCACATAATTCACCTTTACAATATCTTTTTGTAGTATAAACCACACAAGTAAATAGTACTTTACGGGCGCGCTGATTGGCTAGCTCGGAGGTGATTAGCCAAGTACTATTCACCTCCGAGCAGCCGAAGAAAAACAAAACGGCTCTTGTCGACATACTGCCGCAAATAAAGTTACTCTTTGTGCCGTTAGTTATTCAGCTTGTGTGGTATATACTAAAACAATTATTCACCTCAGTGTCAGTGAAAGTGGTGGATATTTTCCTCGCCGCTTCGCGGCTCGGTAAATATCCACCACTATTCACCTAACCCTCACAACTGGTTAAAAGAAAGAAACATGAGTGCTAGATACCAAACTTTTGGATCACTCATTTCGGTTGCCATGGCAACAGCATATTTATTTCATATTCCATAGCATATTTATTTCAGTTGTTCAAGCTTACTCTCTATTAATTGTTCAACTGATGGCAATTTGGAAGGGAGAGGGTCTGCTCGTTCCCATAGTTTGTCGTCGGTAGCCTTTTTTGTGTGTCTAATAGCGGAGCTCCGGCGGCCCGAAGGGTCGCCGAAGCGGAGCCCATAACCATATAAGAAAAAGAAACCCATGTATGGATTTTCTCATGGTTATCATGGACAGCGGTACTGCTTGTGGGCGCGTACGCACGACGGCGGAGTCGCGAAGCATGGCGGCCATACCCCAAATAATAAGTTGACAGAGATACGCAGTCTTGGTTTACCGCGTAGTTCTTTGATATTGGACATCCCTCTTATGATCAACTGACACCTGTCAAAACAAGGTATCTGCTGACCAGTATCACGTGACCATATCGCGGGCTCAAGTCAACAACTCACCGAGGTCACGCGTTTTTTGAAGTTGACCGCTGACCAAATGCTGGATTTTTGATTGGATCGCGGGCTCATGTCAGGCTAAATTGTTACAAACAGGGCAGGATTGTTCGGAAGCCAGTTAACGCTAGCGCAGGATTAAAATTATTTGAATTATAACTTTTTCTTCTATACAAATGTTTTTTTGCTGCTTTGTTTTGTGCATATGGTGATTATCAAACTCAAAACAGAAGGTCAAACAAGAAAAAAAAACCTTACCACAAAACTCAAAGCAAAATTCTACCTCTTCCTTGGTTAGCTGAATCGGGCACTGAACAACCCGTCCAAGGAGCTACGCTTTTAGGCTGGCCTAAATCTAAGTATTACTACTTAGATGTTTTTGAAAGTCATTAAGATGAACCTCACAAAGTTCGCAGAATGTTATTTTTTATCTCTGTCAATAGGCCTTGCCTTCAAAACGTGTGGTCTCTCAGGAAAACATAGTGAGAGCGCGTCATTCTTTCATTTCCAAACTAAACGCCGGGTCAGTAGCACTCACTAATTAAAGTCAACAACCTTGATAATTGGTGGTCGTTACTTTCTCACTTTCATTGATGAAGCATCGTTGGGCTGAGTGCGTTCTTGTTAAGATTTCAAGGTTCATTTTCTCCACATTCCGCAAGAAAATTGATAATCTTCCTCAAACTACTTTACGATAATCTAGCAAATGTATAAATACTTAATGTGCCTCGTGACTGACTGAATCTTAAAGCTATCTCTTTAATTAAGCCGAGTCTGCAAATTGGTATAAGAGCAATCTATGCAGAGCATTTTGATGCATTACAAAAAGAAAACAAAGAGTAGTGAAAGCTTATTCAAATGAGTGATACAAACATGGTTTTGCTCTCCATGTTCTGAGTCGAGCGTAAACCAAGCGTTAGGTTGGCGTTGTCTACAGCTCTTCTGGATCGCCTGCCAGTTCCTAATTAATCGACATATCATAGGTTGAATTAGATGGGATCCTTAGATTTCCTTAAATTTAAGAAAAATATCAGAATGCCGGTCATCTAGTGATTTGAAGAAGGTCGTAGAGGGGTATTCTCGTGATTAACTGATTTTATTTTCCGTGAAACGTGAATTTAGCAAATCAATCCTCGTGACTCGTGGACTGGTTGTTTTGGGTGACACCTGAAGAACTTGAATTATTATTCGACATTCGTGATTTTACCACTCCATTCTTTTGACGCAAGTCCTCCGAATAGTTAGAGTCTTCTATGCAGAGTAACCTACAATAGGTCGGTGTGATTTGCAATATGGAGCCTTGACTTAGATAAACCCGATTTTACTTCCTTGAAACACTGTTTCTAGTGTAAGAACAGGTTATTACAAGGGCATCTTACTTGCTTATTTTCGTGACTCGGGAAAACGAAATTTTTATATCCGTTAGAACCGTAACCTCCCATGCAGACGTTCTTGGGCTTGTCACCCGTTCCTCCCCACGTGGGGAGGAACGTGTGGGACGATATCGGATCCGTGATCCTCTATTTTTTTTTTCCGTTAGTGAATCGTGCCAGAGAACCCCCCGTACCCTGTAAGACCCTCTTTGAAAACCCGACCGACTAACGGTCATTTAGCCTTACAATACAATTGTCATGCAATTGCTTCCAATAACCCTAGCCTTCTAAGCTGGCGTTTTTTTTGGAGTTGCTTCTACTGAAAACTACAGTGTGTCACTATCAGTTAGCAATCATATCGGCCACTTTGCTGGTCTCTGAAATTATACAGCCATAAACTAAGTAGGTAAAGTTTACAAGACAAAACTCAATTTCCATGCACAACATAATTCAGTGCATTGATGCATGATCTAATTGATACCTCGCGTCAACCTGACATCTAAATTAAAAGCTTACACAAACTTGACTAACCTCGTACTGAAGATCTTCCTTCATCATCCTCGCCTCCGTCTTGGCTAGCCGTACCTAACGGTCTGTCTTCTTCATTTTCGCTGAAATGCTGCAGCGACTCGAAAATTTGTGTTTAAAGGACTGGTTTTGCCGCGGTCACTGATTTACTCAAATAAGTCGCTTCTCGGAAGGCTCCCAAAGTTCTTTCCATCTTTTTTTTTGTTTTCGTCCTCCCCCACTTCAGCACCGGACGCCTTAAACAAGTCACCTGTGGTAAGGCTACTACTCGATATCAAATCCACATTAGATAGTCTATCTAGGTCGCCTTTTCTCGGCTCTCTGCCCTCAGTTAAAGCATTGTAACTTGGCTTTCTCTTCGTTTCCATACTTTCAGTGAAAGATATATCGTGTAAGTCTTTTCTATGGATCACTAAGTAATCGGAATGTCATATATCCTTTTTACCTCAGCATTTTGTAAAATAATATAATTGGAACTGAGACCGACATTTCTCGCGTGTGCTACAAAACTTGTGGTACCCATAATTTCCCTTTGGTCAGTCTTAAAATATCGGTATGTCAACGAAGGTATGATAACTTTAATCGCAAGCCACGTTTCTCGTTTTTACTTGGCCCCTTTTTTGGCATATACTCGGTAATAGAATAGTTCTCTATTGCGATATGATGTAATGGAAATTCTGTTGTGCTACACATTATTCAGTTAACCGTTCAAGTCCGCCGTTGAAAACAGTATACTCTACTATTATGTCAGCAGCCCGGCGGAGTTTACGTCCATCTGAAATAAAATGGTAAAAGAGGAGGATGCGAGAGTGTTCATTTTCAAGAACAACAAACAATTGAAAAATGGAGAAGGCCAGGATTTCGGAGAAGGCGGTTTCTAACATCTCCACCTCTCACGCGAGCAAGCGTTAGTGACCAAAATTAAAGTTGAAGGTAATTGTTTAATCATCGTTTTTTAGTAACTTTACCTTTGGAATTAATGGCTTATTACTACAAGCATGCTATTATCTATCAGTTCTTTGCAATTATAGTAATGAATCCAACAAAGCGTCTAGCCGGTGAAATTTTAATTTAAGTCAATTGAATAGTTGGGCATACGCAGTTTTCCTTCTAAATTGTTAATGATCTGAATTATTGCTCTTCTAGCTAGGTCAAATGCGCCACGTTCGGTATCACTGCCAAGAACAGCTTAGAGTTGAGACTTTATTGAATTTATAATTGAATTAAATGTTTTCTTTACATACCCTTTATCGCATTTAATAACGGCTCGCATTATCCATTTTAAAACCGCCTGCTATAATTCGAGTCATAAAACGACAAAAATAGAATCATATGCTGTAGAACAGACAGCAGTTGAGTTAATTGTTACGATTTATCAGTCCGGGATCGTTATCATTTTTGATAACCTCAACCAAAACAAACCATAAACCAATCGTTGCACAGGTTTTCGTTCACGTGACGTTATTTTGTAGCAACAGTGTATAATTCAATATGCCGGTCGACGAGGCGCTGCGATGTAAGGGGCTACTCACAACATCACAATGCAGCGTCATTGAATTAAATTTATGTTTGCTTCATAATAGGTTAAGGGATTATGGAATAAAACAGAAATGTTGGGAGGAAAACTGTCTTCGTCCAAAGTTACTGCGAATTTAATTTCCACACCGTGTGGTATTTGTTCCGCGAGGAAAATGACACAGCGAAGGTAGACAACAAATATTCCGTTCACAAAAGCGTTGTTTATTGACACTAGTATGATAATAGCTTCCATTTTCCCTCAGGCTTCATTTTCTTGGTAGCTGGCGAAGCTGCTTGTTCAACAGTCTGTAGTAAATATAAACGAAAACGTGACAGTAAATACATCTTGAAGAGCTGTAACTTAATTTCGTTTAGTTTGCGTGATAACAAACTGTATAACTTGTGCAACAGTTAATTCAACAGCCAGGCTCGTAGTAACACGTAAAATGCAAGTAGCTAACATGTTCACAAAATATTTGTTCCTCCAGAGTTAACATTTAGAGAGCTTAAAACATATCTGGCAATACAAACGAGCAGAGAGAGAAAAAACCTGGCAAAAAACAGAGGTGTCAAACTCTACAAATTTCACGCGGATTGCAGCGGAAGCCAAGGTTCAAGGTTCAAGGTTCATTTATTTCACACTATTTACATAAAGTTAACATAGAAAGAAAAGTATAATTACAACACACGATTACAAGATAAAATAATTACATACAGGTTAAAAAATGTGTATGGCGGCATATTCTCGTATTCGAGCTGGAGGTTTAAAATTTAAATTACCATTGATAACAGTTGCAATTACTTATCTGTCCAATTACTTGTCTTTTTGCGGGTTGGCAAACTCCTCAAAGTCTTCCATAGTATCGAAGTGGAATGTTTGTGACGAATCCGTTTGTCGTAAGTGAATAGTACCGTTTGTCGTCCATAGATACTTCCACTTGTTTGTGTTCTTGAATGAGTTAATTTTCCGAAAAAGTCTCCTTCTGTAAGCAGTTAGGGATTCGTTAATATAAATCTTCGTTGGTCGTTCTGTGACGAACTTGACCTGTTTGGCAATTTCAGTCTTTAGTTCGGTTAATAAATCCTTTTTAAAAGTTGGCATCAGCTCATTAATCCACAGCTCTTTAAAACGATTTACTAAATCTGGCTGCTCCGTCGTTTTGGCCATCGCCAGATCGTTGTCGCCAACCAACAATTCAAAGAGATCCAACAATTTCGGGATCTCAGATTATTTTAGACTGAGAAACAACATGGGAAATGGGAAAAGTAAACCAGCTAGAAGACAGCATTTCACATTTTGAGAACGACCTATACGACAACATGGCGTACCTCGATGCAACACAACAATACTTGAGGCGGGATTGCTTAGAAATTACTGGAATTCCAGTTATTCCTCTGGACAATCCTAACAGGCTCGTTGTTGAACTGTCCTCTGCTTTGGATATTGATTTAAATGAACAAGAAATCTCGACTGCTCGTCGCCTCCCAGCTACCAAGAAGGTGACAACCTGATATATGACCTATGTCCTTTCAAAAGCACAGGATTTTTGCTTTTCGAAATATTCAAAGATGCCCAGATATACTAGTTCGAGCAAAACTTCCTAAAGTGGCTATTACACGCGGATAGGAGTTGCGTAGGCCTGTTACCCCATTGTTGTCACTCGTTGAATCCAACAATAAGCTCGAGTCATTATATTAATGACTGGTGAGCCAGAAAACTGACCTAGTTTGGCCGGCATTTCTTGAAAATATCTCAGGACCACGAATGTGTGGACATTGAATCTTGGACTCAAAAATATAAGCAACTTACCTTTCAATGCATTTGCCGATTGACCGTCTCAGGCGATAAAAATACCTCACGTACGTCAGGCAAACATTAGGCGGGGATGAATACAATCGCTGTCCTCTTCAATGTCGATATCATGTCGTTCGAATTCAAGCTTGAATTTTTCTTTAGGTCTTGCAGAAGTCTTTTTTGAATCGAAGACGCAGTCTTGCCACAAAATCGACATAAATTTGCTGTTTTGATTCTATGGGTACCAGCATCCGCCATCTCAATACCTAGGAACACATCAATTACAGATGTAGATATGGCCGCCGTTACGAACAGCACATCGCAAATCAAAACAACTCCGTGCACTTTTTTCACAGATCGTGCACAACACTAAAAGCAGATTAAATCCCAAGTATATAGCGTGAAGATTAACGACATATTTTTTGGTGATTGTCGCAAAAATCTGCAAGCAACTCAAATCTAATGACAAAATGAAAAACATACCTGATCTGTATGCAAAATTGCAAGCGTTGTTTCACTTTACGAGTAGCATTTTACATCGTTTACGCTGGTCTTCAGCCGCCATCTTCAAAACACGCGAGGCTCTTCCTTTCTTGGTACTTATCGAGTAGAGTTATGGGTAAATTACCCGAGCATAATCGAACAAATAACGAGCAAAGCGAAGTGAATACGAAAATTCCCGATTTTTGAAATGGCCGCCATTATATGACGTCACATGGTTATCAAATCTGATAACGATCCCGGACTGTTTATTCTTATCACAGGCTTGAAGCGTTCGCAACATATTTGATACCAGCCAGACCTGAATTTACACTTCGAAGATTGGATCAGTCAACCTTGCAAAGCTCAAGGAGGAACTTGTGTCTCGGCCTACTTCCCGTGGAGAACCAATGTTTGTAAAAGCGCAAATGGCCTAACGAGTGCCTTTGATTTTGACACGAAAGACCTTGACAGTTATGAGTTAGAGATAATAAAAAGGAATCGATGGGGGAAATCATCGACGAGACGTGTTATCACGAATAATACTAAAATTAATTCATGAATAATAAATTGTGCCGGCGCGGTGAGTTGTTTATAGATTGTACCCAGAATTTAAGAACTCTTGAACATTTCGAAAATAGCGTGAAAGCAAGTGCGTTGTATGCAGAAAACTTGAACACGCACGCAAAAGTGAATTTGCATGCTTATTGCCATCGCTTGCTCTTACCAGAAATCGAAATGAAAACAACGTATACAGCACTAATTGACAAGTTTAGAACTCGGTGTGAAACCTGTTGTCTTCTCACACAATTACGATAGATTGAAGCAATTAATGAAATAGCAAAGCCTCCCGCCAGAAAATTGTAGTCGATGAAAGGAGGGCCTATCCTTAGACCAACATATTTATGAGTACAGATTACACGAATATTACAGGAGCTTTAATCGTGTACTCTGCCCAACTGAGTCTTCAATCAATGCTAGGTTCGTTATCAGTGTATCAAGTCCCCTCCGGCAGGCTCCACCCGTCAACATGCACGGTTTGTGTAGAGTTACCGGCACAACACTTTGGTATGAGATGTAACGTTCGCAGATACGAGAGATTGTTTCCTTTGATTTTCTTGCGAATTGATCTCTTTATCATGCCCCAATGAATGGGATGATTTGCAAGATGATCTGAGTTTGCGGACCGCAAAAAATTCAGAACGATTTTATAAACTGAAGATTCGTGCCAAGCTAGGCTGTCGATATCAAGATAAGGTATGTCATACTGGGGTTCATGCGACCTTATGACCATGCACGTGGACCCAATATGAATTGACACATTGATAAGAAGACGTCTTGTTAATAAGCAGGCAGAAAACAAACCCCGCCAATCTTAACTTATTCTTTCCATTTTAATTAAATAAATCTGCTATAGGAACTCGGAGTTCGAAATATTTTTTTTTCAGAAATTATCACGTTTAGGATCGCTGTGTATTTCAGCTAAAAGTTGTTATTGTTACTCGTTCGTCAGCGATTATTTTGTAAATGATTTATTTATCGAAATAATGATAATTGAGAAAAAAGTTTTGACGAGTTTAATTTTTGGTGCGTGAAACGTTTGAACTGTAATCCACTGAGAAGCTAAGATACCGATAGTAAAATTGCCAAACTAAATGCTTTGTCCTTTCATTTCTTATGAT
>JAHPZR010053540.1:0-25504 GCA_019787425.1 Platygyra sinensis | reverse complement strand
CCCAGCATTATCATAGTAAAATATGTAAGATTTTGAGGAAAAAAGGAATAAAAAATGGAAAGAAACGAAAAATATACGCAATCAAAATAGAAAAAAGGGAGAAAAAATAATGTGTAATAAAAATAATAATATAAAGTAAAAAAAAATATTCGTTCACAAATTAAAAAGTAAAAAAAAATAAAGAGAAATAATTAAAGCACTAAAATATTTTGAAAAAAATATAATCCAAAAATAAAATAAAAGAAAAAAAACATTGAAAATAATTGTTAAAAAACAACATTGAAAATCAACATCGAAAATCAACATTAAAAATAAACATTGAAAAAATACAACATTGAAAATCAACATTGGAAATCGACATAAGAAAAAAATATTCAATGTTATTTCCACGTGGCCTGTCGTTATCATAGACCAGGATGCTTTGCATGCATATTCAATATATTTCAGCCATTAGAGGTGATTAGAAGCTCCTGATACATCAGGGTTGTTAGGATGGTACTTGATATCTGCAGTGTATGATAACCAAGTGTACATATTGTGAGCACGAGAGAGGAAAACAAAAAGGGAACCATTCATTGTTCATAAGCCACATAGTGCAGTGGCCCATCGTACTCATAGCCCGTGAAGACTTTAATCAGCGGACTTCAGCGGAGCATGAGACCCGGTTGACCCAAAATCGCCCGAGAAATCCAAACAGTTCGTCCCGCGTCCAAAATGAGTAGAATTCGGAATACTGACTGGGAAAACGACGAGAACCTGAAAGCCACCATACGGAAATACGTGCTCTTAAAAGTAAGTTGGACAAAAGAATCGGCACAGAGGGCCGACTGGCACATTTACGTGACAGTTGCGTGACAGTGTTGTTGTTGGAGACTCTCTCTCCAGGGCCTTATCAGCATTCAAAATGGCAGTGAGTCAGAAACAGTAAAAGATGGTCTTCCATAGCATTTTTAGACTTTGTTTAAAGTGTAAACAGAGAACGATATAAATTTTGCCTCGTATGTGTTTGGTTTGACTTGCATGCCTCGCATTCCTCACGTGCTGGCTCACATATTGTATGTAAAGCTTACACTCGCGAAACATGATCAATTGTGTTTATTGTCCGTGAACCTGTGACAAATTGTAGTAAAAGATATCTTACCAGTGAAGTAAATGTGCCAGTTGGCCCTCTGGCTTCCTTTGTCCGACTCACTTTTAAATCTGTTCCGTAGTGTACATATTTCACCCCAAAGTGAGTCATCCTTCGACTCGGCGTTAAAAGACCCCATGCATATTGCGGATAGTCTCGACCCAGAAAGTCTAGAACTTCTGCGACAAGTCAAGTTTTGGAGCACGTATTTTCGTATGGTGGCTTTCAGGTTCTCGTCGTTTTCCCAGTCAGTATTCCGAATTTTACTCATTTTGGACGCGGGACGAACTGTTTGGATTTCTCGAGCGATTTTGGGTCAACCGGGTCTCAAGCTCCGCTGACAGTCCGCTGATTAAAGTCGTCACGGGCTATGAGAACGATGGGCCACTGCACTATGTGGCTTATGAACAATGAATGGTTCCCTTTTTGTTTTCCTCTCTTGTGCTCACAATATGTACACTTGGTTATCATAAACTGCAGATATCAAGTACCATCCTAACATCGCTGATGTGTCAGGAGCTTCTAATCACCACTAATGGCTGAAATATATTGAATATGCATGCAAAGCATCCTGGTCTATGATAACGACCGGCCACGTGGAAATAACATTGAATTTTTTTTTATGTCGATTTCCAATGTTGATTTTCAATGTTGTATTTTTCAATGTTTATTTTTAATGTTGATTTTCGATGTTGATTTTCAATGTTTGTTTTTTAACAATTATTTTCAATGTTTTTTTTTTCTTTTATTTTTGGATTATATTTTTTTCAAAATATTTTTAGTGCTTGAATTATTTCTCTAATATTTTTTTTTTTACTTTTTAATTTGTGAACGAATATATTTTCTTACTTTATATATAAATTTTTATTACAATATTATTTTTTCTCCCTTTTTTCTATTTGATTGCGCATATTTTTCTATTTTGATGCGCATATTTTTCGCTTCTTCCATTTTTTATTCCTTTTTCCTCAAAAACTTACATATTTTACTATGATAATGCTGGGCCACCATACTCAAGTAAATTTAAGTAAAGGTTTATGAGTTTCTCAGTTGCAAGAACATTAAAATTACAGAAACACTGTTTATTTAAGAAGATTCGGCAAGTCCCACCTGAATAAGTTTATTACACTTAAGTTAAAGTTCACGCTTTCTAGTCAATTATTTTGTCACGTTACAGGCGGCCTCTCGGTTGCGAAGTATTAAGACTTAAGAAGGTTTTCAAGAAGTATTAAGACTTGCTAATTAAGAATGTATAACACAGAAAGTCAAGTAGCAGATTTAATTAATCAAGAAGAGCTAACCGAGTTCTGTCCAAGCTGAACTCGCAATAAGGGTAAATAGTGATCAATTGGCTAAAAATAGCGTAAACGTAGGCCAGGACCTGAGTCGGAGTCCAAAGCGCGAATTACTAGAGTTCGAACACTTACCGAAAGGGGCCGGGCCTATCAAGAGCAGCGCCAGAGAGAGCATGAGAAGGATGAAGATCAGCTCGTCGTGAGGTTTCATGAAGCGTACGACGCATGGAAAACGCAAGCAACAGGCATCGAGCCTTTAATGGATAAACAGTCGCCGTCGTCGCAAGTAGAAAAGGAAGAAGGGATTCTCCGTTTGAGAAAATTCCACAACAAACTAAGAAGATATACGATAAAATAAGGATCGAACCGGCTCCAGGACAAGAAATTCGTGGAAAATGGACGGATGTGATGTACTAACAAAATCACTGGAAAGCGTCACGCAACGAAGAAGATGTTAGATCCGTCGGAAGTAGATCGCCGGAGCAAGGCATCAACAAGGTCATGCCGGTAGAGAACCAGTCGGTCCTCAACGTCACATTCTCTCATCGATTTAAAGAAAGCTGATGCTGCTGCAGAACTGTCTGCAAGGAAGTCGAATTTAACGCGTTACAAGAAGAAACAAAACATAAGGAAGCCACTGCAAGAATTGAAGCGGAACTAGCGCAGAGAAAACTGGAGTTGACAAATGGAAGCCAAGAAACAAATAGAAATAGCTAGGGCGAAGTTAAAGGTATACCAGGAAGTGGAAGGATTCAAGGACGATATGGTTTCCCTTGAAGATGATCGTTTGCAAACTTCGCCAATCCAGATAAACCTTGAAATAGAAACAGCATGATTTATTCCAGCTCAAGAACCCCAGTATTCAGTACCAAATGCGAGCACTCCAAATTCAACAGCGCAGCTCGCTCTACAGCCTCAGGACGTACATCCCGTAGAAAGTGGAACCACCCATCCCGCACACGTTCAAACGCAAGCGTCACCAGCAAACGTAGATACTATCGCCTCAATCGTCACAGAAATAGCCGATTCATTCAGCACGAGTCGCCTGCCAGCACCTGAACTAACCATCTTCAGCGGTGAGCACATCCTTTATCCGGATTGGAAGTCGTCCTTTCATGCCCTCATACACCAAAAGAACTTACCATCAAGTGATAAGATGTACTGTTTGAAACCATACATGAGTGGATCTGCCAAAGAAGCTATTAAAAGACCAGGGGCACCCAACGACAATTTTCGGAAAAATATCTGTTCGGAAGACGATTTGAGATCTAGAATTTTCGGAACATTTGTTGTAAAATTACTTACTTGCCTGCCTCTCCTAGGATTTTCGAACATCTAAAAAATGGTAAAATTGCCCATTTTCAACGGATTTTTACCCTAGAAAGGTCACCTATAATTTTCGGGAGCCTTTTTTCTGGCTGAAATTTTCGAACAGGTAAGGTTTGATCCCTATAATTTTCGGATCACTGGACTTTCAGCTAGGAAATCCGAACAGATGAAAAATTTATAGGGGATAAAAATATGCCCACATTCACCGTTTAAATACTAAAACACGTTTAACAATGCTATGTTTAAGTGGTTTTGAACTATATTCTCGTTGGGTGCCCCTGAAAGACTTTTCCTGCATGGTTCATCGGAAGCCTACGAACGAGCGTGGAACATTCTAGACGAGAGGTTTGGTCACCCGTTTATAGTAACAAATGCGTACCGAGATAAGCTACGAAAATGGCCCAAGATAGTATCAAAGATCACCAAGGTCTGGGAAGATTTGCCGATTTCCTAACAAATGTGGAAACTGCTATGCAAGTGATCGACAATCTAAACGTCTTGAATGACTACATGGAAAACCAGAAGCTACTTACCAAATTACCGGACTGGCTTGTTTCACGGTGGAACAGAGAAGCCATAAATAGAATGAAAGAAGAAAAGAAGTATCCAGATTTCAGGACCTTGTTGTGGAGGAAGTATGCAAATATTAAGTTTCTGGAATCTTCTAGAGTGTAAAGTCACGCAATGTTTGTGCCAGAACTTTCTACGGTCACGCTATGGAACAGCTTAGAACATTCTACCGAATGATTTATTCATAAAGTAATGCTACATAAATAGAAGCACCAAATGATGTAATGTTACAGAAATAGTTATCTAAGAAGCTCCAAGAATGTTCTAGAATATCTGGTAAATGTATATAAAGAGTCAGCTAGGTAGCAATGGTAGGTGGTTCTCGGCGGAGTCCGAGCGAAGAAACTATAGAGTGCTGTTAGTGTTTCTTGGTGGAGAACGAGCGGAAAAGCTATAGATGGTTGTTTTCTCGGCAGTGGTCGAGTAGAGAAGTCATAGAGTTCTGTTGTTGTTCGGCAGAGACCAAGTGGAGAAGCTGTAGACTGCTATTGTTGTAAAGGCTATTGGAGAACTTCGTTCAAGGTCAAGTGGACCGTAAGGAACTTTGTTAAAGATATTAAGAGGGGGGGGGAACAGGGGGGTAAATCTCCCTTCTCCCTACTTTCTGAGCCAATTTCTCCCTCCTCCCTAAACGGTTACGTTTCTTTTTCTCCCTTCTCCCTACTTTTTCTCCCTATTTCTCCCTCCTCCCAACTTTTTTTGGGCCATTTCTCCCTCCTCCCTATTCTGTTCCTACCCCCTCTATCAAGATTTACTGTGAGTTCGTGTCAGTGGTGACTTAAGTCGACTTAAGTTTAGCAGTAGGCTTAACGTAGTGTGATAATAGCTTATATTGTCCAGAAGTCGCTCCTCTGTAACTAAGGTTATATTACTTATCTTTAAATAAATAAGTTGGGTTCATTGAAGAGTTTCATAGTATATCTTTCTGTCGGTCGAGAGATACCGTAACAACCTTCACAACCTTCATCAGTGTTGAAGCAGATCTCCTATGCAATCCTATCTCGTCGTGTCATGCCGTAAAGGAAGCGAAAGGGGCAACATACAGCACTCACCAGGAACCAAACCCGAAATACGACGGAAGAAAGTTCAAAGGAACCAAGCGGAACCTCAAAGGTGCAACCGCAGTGTTCATTCTGCAAAAAGACCGACCACCTGTTGAATGCCTGCGTTTTTAGTTCAAGGCAGAGACACGCAAAAACAAAATTTTGTTAAAGGAAACTGCCTTTGTTTCGTGTGCCTGAGGAAGAGGCACATGTCTATTGATTGTAAAAAGAGGCTGACCTGTGCGACCTGTAACAACAGTCATCCCACTTGTCTTCACGAGGAAAGATATCCTAAGAAGCCAGAAGGAAAGAAGAGAAGTGAAGACACGGAACCCACCAATATCCGGAAGACTACTTCATTTACATCGCAAGGCGCCTCCAGTGCCAGTACCTCTATGATAGTTTCCGTTTGGCTGTCATCATTATCGAAGCCCGACAAGGAAGTATTGGTTTAAGCAATCTTGGACACTCAAAGCGATGCTACGTTTATCCTCAAGAAAACCTGCGACGAACTTGATGCAGAAACTCAGCCAACGAAGCTTCGACTGAGCACCACCACAAGTCAAGACTCACTCGTCGAGAGCCAAAGAGTCTCAAGCCCACAAGTAAGAGGATATAATTCTGACGTCAAGATTTGTATCCCGGTCGCTTTTACAAGGCGTCTATTCCCGCAGACGAAGAGCACATTCCCACTAGGAAAATAGCTTAGAATTGGGAACACTTGAGATCGATTGAAGACGAAATGCATGACCTATTCGACTGCAACGTTGGGTTGCTTAATAGATACCACTGCTCGCAAGTCTTGACCCCAAGAGAAGTTCTTGCTGGTGGCAATAACGAACCGTACGGCATTTAAATTGATCTTGGATGAAGTATCGTTGGTGGAAGTGATGTAAGGAGTGGACGGTCCCTTTGCCACAAGGTTGCAGTGAGGGAAATACCCGCTGTAACAATTACTGACATTGTTTGAGTCCTTGAGTCAGATTTTCAGGGAGCTAAGAATGATAACACGACTTCTCAAGAATACCTCTGCCATTCAAGGAACGCCCTATTTTTCCTGACAACCATTCAATGGCGTTGATTCGTCTTGAACATCTCAAACACGCACGATGGCATTCACGATGGCACTTCAAATATAAAAGCTTCAGAAAAAATTATTTAGTAGAATTTTTTGTGAGCCATAAATCGCATTTTTTTTAAATATATTTAATTCTTCTAGACATTCTCTATTATGTCTGAAAAGTTAAAGAATATGGGGAACTTTCCAACAAAGAAAAAAAAATGGTAGGTCACCGAATTAGTTTTTCAGATAATTTACAAAAACGGAAATTTAGTGGACGTTTTGTGCCATGGTAACTGATATGACGTCACAAGTACCCTCAAAGTACAGCCCAGCAATAGAGTTGCAAGAAGACATATACAGTTTGCCCACACCATTCCATCGTTTCACAAACACTGCAGCAACGAGAAACTCTTTCGAGTCTCCTTAAGTTGTGTGCACCCGATGTACGACACATTAAGGGCCAATTTACACGGTACGACTTTAACGCACGCGACAGGCCTACGATATGACTTGGGACCAATCACACGCGTACGGAGCGAAAAAGTTCTAATAAACGTAAACAAATATTTTAGCTGTCCTGCGCTTTGAAAAAACTTTCTAACCAGATGTTTTGCGCGTTAATCCGTTCCCTACTTTTCGAGAAACGACTTCATGTGAACCAGTCAACAACAACTTCGTCCGCCATTTTGACGCAAGAAAACTTCTCCTTTGTCCCCTACTCAGTAGAAATTATTTGTCACAAAATACGTATGCTCCACAGATTTCAGCTACGGCTGTCGCAGCGTTTTAAAACATGTTTTAAAATCCTACGACAATTTTTTGGACGTACACAACAGTCGTGAGAGAGCTGTAGGTTTGATTTACACGAAACAATTCATGTCGTGGGCCTGTCGTAAACTTGTCGCATGCGACAAAGTCGTACCGTGTAAATCGGCCTTATAACAGGTGGCTGAACACAGTTTTTGATACCTCTGTTTCATTTACCTTTTCCTCTAAACCCTCGATCCTTTGGCGGCCAAAAATGGCAGCAAGCACGTTAACAACACAAACTTCAACTTTTTGATAATTAAGCTTACGTATTTGCCGTTGTCGTGGCAACATGATTAAATATAAACGGGCGTTTAAAATCGGTTTTGTTTATTTGCAGAAAATCTATTCGTTAGATTTTCTTTATAATTTGCATGCAACAAGCTTGTAACGATACTCGCAAGTTATCGATATGTTAATAATAATTTAACAAATAGATCTTTAATTATCCCTCGTTGAAGGTTCACTGGCATATCTTGAATGTCCTTTGTTAAAGTTCAATTTTTCTCAATCCTCCAGTTACTTATTTCCTAAAGTATTTTCGTGCCAAATTTCGTGAGATTCTAATGAGTGGTTCTCGAGAAATAGGGAACGGATTAACGCGCAAAACATCTGGTTAGAAAGTTTTTTCAAAGCGCAGGACAGCTAAAATATTTGTTTACGTTTATTAGAACTTTTCGCTCCGTACGCGTGTGATTGGTCCCAAGTCATATCGTAGGCCTGTCGCGTGCGTTAAAGTCGTACCGTGTAAATTGGCCCTTAATGTGTCGTACATCGGGTGCACACAACTTAAGGAGACTCGAAAGAGTTTCTCGTTGCTGCAGTGTTTGTGAAACGATGGAATGGTGTGGGCAAACTGTATATGTCTTCTTGCAACTCTATTGCTGGGCTGTACTTTGAGGGTACTTGTGACGTCATATCAGTTACCATGGCACAAAAACGTCCACTAAATTTCCGTTTTTGTAAATTATCTGAAAAACTAATTCGGTGACCTACCATTTTTTTTTCTTTGTTGGAAAGTTCCCCATATTCTTAACTTTTCAGACATAATAGAGAATGTCTAGAAGAATTAAATATATTTAAAAAAAATGCGATTTATGGCTCACAAAAAATTCTACTAAATAATTTTTTCTGAAGCTTTTATATTTGAAGTGCCATCGTGAATGCCATCGTGCGTGTTTGAGATGTTCAAGACGAATCAACGCCATTGAATGGTTGTCAGGAAAAATAGGGCGTTCCTTGAATGGCAGAGGTATTCTTGAGAAGTCGTGTTATCATTCTTAGCTCCCTGAAAATCTGACTCAAGGACTCAAACAATGTCAGTAATTGTTACAGCGGGTATTTCCCTCACTGCAACCTTGTGGCAAAGGGACCGTCCACTCCTTACATCACTTCCACCAACGATACTTCATCCAAGATCAATTTAAATGCCGTACGGTTCGTTATTGCCACCAGCAAGAACTTCTCTTGGGGTCAAGACTTGCGAGCAGTGGTATCTATTAAGCAACCCAACGTTGCAGTCGAATAGGTCATGCATTTCGTCTTCAATCGATCTCAAGTGTTCCCAATTCTAAGCTATTTTCCTAGTGGGAATGTGCTCTTCGTCTGCGGGAATAGACGCCTTGTAAAAGCGACCGGGATACAAATCTTGACGTCAGAATTATATCCTCTTACTTGTGGGCTTGAGACTCTTTGGCTCTCGACGAGTGAGTCTTGACTTGTGGTGGTGCTCAGTCGAAGCTTCGTTGGCTGAGTTTCTGCATCAAGTTCGTCGCAGGTTTTCTTGAGGATAAACGTAGCATCGCTTTGAGTGTCCAAGATTGCTTAAACCAATACTTCCTTGTCGGGCTTCGATAATGATGACAGCCAAACGGAAACTATCATAGAGGTACTGGCACTGGAGGCGCCTTGCGATGTAAATGAAGTAGTCTTCCGGATATTGGTGGGTTCCGTGTCTTCACTTCTCTTCTTTCCTTCTGGCTTCTTAGGATATCTTTCCTCGTGAAGACAAGTGGGATGACTGTTGTTACAGGTCGCACAGGTCAGCCTCTTTTTACAATCAATAGACATGTGCCTCTTCCTCAGGCACACGAAACAAAGGCAGTTTCCTTTAACAAAATTTTGTTTTTGCGTGTCTCTGCCTTGAACTAAAAACGCAGGCATTCAACAGGTGGTCGGTCTTTTTGCAGAATGAACACTGCGGTTGCACCTTTGAGGTTCCGCTTGGTTCCTTTGAACTTTCTTCCGTCGTATTTCGGGTTTGGTTCCTGGTGAGTGCTGTATGTTGCCCCTTTCGCTTCCTTTACGGCATGACACGACGAGATAGGATTGCATAGGAGATCTGCTTCAACACTGATGAAGGTTGTGAAGGTTGTTACGGTATCTCTCGACCGACAGAAAGATATACTATGAAACTCTTCAATGAACCCAACTTATTTATTTAAAGATAAGTAATATAACCTTAGTTACAGAGGAGCGACTTCTGGACAATATAAGCTATTATCACACTACGTTAAGCCTACTGCTAAACTTAAGTCGACTTAAGTCACCACTGACACGAACTCACAGTAAATCTTGATAGAGGGGGTAGGAACAGAATAGGGAGGAGGGAGAAATGGCCCAAAAAAAGTTGGGAGGAGGGAGAAATAGGGAGAAAAAGTAGGGAGAAGGGAGAAAAAGAAACGTAACCGTTTAGGGAGGAGGGAGAAATTGGCTCAGAAAGTAGGGAGAAGGGAGATTTACCCCCCTGTTCCCCCCCCCTCTTAATATCTTTAACAAAGTTCCTTACGGTCCACTTGACCTTGAACGAAGTTCTCCAATAGCCTTTACAACAATAGCAGTCTACAGCTTCTCCACTTGGTCTCTGCCGAACAACAACAGAACTCTATGACTTCTCTACTCGACCACTGCCGAGAAAACAACCATCTATAGCTTTTCCGCTCGTTCTCCACCAAGAAACACTAACAGCACTCTATAGTTTCTTCGCTCGGACTCCGCCGAGAACCACCTACCATTGCTACCTAGCTGACTCTTTATATACATTTACCAGATATTCTAGAACATTCTTGGAGCTTCTTAGATAACTATTTCTGTAACATTACATCATTTGGTGCTTCTATTTATGTAGCATTACTTTATGAATAAATCATTCGGTAGAATGTTCTAAGCTGTTCCATAGCGTGACCGTAGAAAGTTCTGGCACAAACATTGCGTGACTTTACACTCTAGAAGATTCCAGAAACTTAATATTTGCATACTTCCTCCACAACAAGGTCCTGAAATCTGGATACTTCTTTTCTTCTTTCATTCTATTTATGGCTTCTCTGTTCCACCGTGAAACAAGCCAGTCCGGTAATTTGGTAAGTAGCTTCTGGTTTTCCATGTAGTCATTCAAGACGTTTAGATTGTCGATCACTTGCATAGCAGTTTCCACATTTGTTAGGAAATCGGCAAATCTTCCCAGACCTTGGTGATCTTTGATACTATCTTGGGCCATTTTCGTAGCTTATCTCGGTACGCATTTGTTACTATAAACGGGTGACCAAACCTCTCGTCTAGAATGTTCCACGCTCGTTCGTAGGCTTCCGATGAACCATGCAGGAAAAGTCTTTCAGGGGCACCCAACGAGAATATAGTTCAAAACCACTTAAACATA
The DNA here is from genome assembly GCA_019787425.1 of Platygyra sinensis. Lineage (NCBI taxonomy): Eukaryota > Metazoa > Cnidaria > Anthozoa > Scleractinia > Merulinidae > Platygyra > Platygyra sinensis. The sequence goes on along the minus strand of JAHPZR010053540.1, from coordinate 14,613 downwards.
GCATTGTTAAACGTGTTTTAGTATTTAAACGGTGAATGTGGGCATATTTTTATCCCCTATAAATTTTTCATCTGTTCGGATTTCCTAGCTGAAAGTCCAGTGATCCGAAAATTATAGGGATCAAACCTTACCTGTTCGAAAATTTCAGCCAGAAAAAAGGCTCCCGAAAATTATAGGTGACCTTTCTAGGGTAAAAATCCGTTGAAAATGGGCAATTTTACCATTTTTTAGATGTTCGAAAATCCTAGGAGAGGCAGGCAAGTAAGTAATTTTACAACAAATGTTCCGAAAATTCTAGATCTCAAATCGTCTTCCGAACAGATATTTTTCCGAAAATTGTCGTTGGGTGCCCCTGGTCTTTTAATAGCTTCTTTGGCAGATCCACTCATGTATGGTTTCAAACAGTACATCTTATCACTTGATGGTAAGTTCTTTTGGTGTATGAGGGCATGAAAGGACGACTTCCAATCCGGATAAAGGATGTGCTCACCGCTGAAGATGGTTAGTTCAGGTGCTGGCAGGCGACTCGTGCTGAATGAATCGGCTATTTCTGTGACGATTGAGGCGATAGTATCTACGTTTGCTGGTGACGCTTGCGTTTGAACGTGTGCGGGATGGGTGGTTCCACTTTCTACGGGATGTACGTCCTGAGGCTGTAGAGCGAGCTGCGCTGTTGAATTTGGAGTGCTCGCATTTGGTACTGAATACTGGGGTTCTTGAGCTGGAATAAATCATGCTGTTTCTATTTCAAGGTTTATCTGGATTGGCGAAGTTTGCAAACGATCATCTTCAAGGGAAACCATATCGTCCTTGAATCCTTCCACTTCCTGGTATACCTTTAACTTCGCCCTAGCTATTTCTATTTGTTTCTTGGCTTCCATTTGTCAACTCCAGTTTTCTCTGCGCTAGTTCCGCTTCAATTCTTGCAGTGGCTTCCTTATGTTTTGTTTCTTCTTGTAACGCGTTAAATTCGACTTCCTTGCAGACAGTTCTGCAGCAGCATCAGCTTTCTTTAAATCGATGAGAGAATGTGACGTTGAGGACCGACTGGTTCTCTACCGGCATGACCTTGTTGATGCCTTGCTCCGGCGATCTACTTCCGACGGATCTAACATCTTCTTCGTTGCGTGACGCTTTCCAGTGATTTTGTTAGTACATCACATCCGTCCATTTTCCACGAATTTCTTGTCCTGGAGCCGGTTCGATCCTTATTTATCGTATATCTTCTTAGTTTTGTTGTGGAATTTTCTCAAACGGAGAATCCCTTCTTCCTTTTCTACTTGCGACGACGGCGACTGTTTATCCATTAAAGGCTCGATGCCTGTTGCTTGCGTTTTCCATGCGTCGTACGCTTCATGAAACCTCACGACGAGCTGATCTTCATCCTTCTCATGCTCTCTCTGGCGCTGCTCTTGATAGGCCCGGCCCCTTTCGGTAAGTGTTCGAACTCTAGTAATTCGCGCTTTGGACTCCGACTCAGGTCCTGGCCTACGTTTACGCTATTTTTAGCCAATTGATCACTATTTACCCTTATTGCGAGTTCAGCTTGGACAGAACTCGGTAGCTCTTCTTGATTAATTAAATCTGCTACTTGACTTTCTGTGTTATACATTCTTAATTAGCAAGTCTTAATACTTCTTGAAAACCTTCTTAAGTCTTAATACTTCGCAACCGAGAGGCCGCCTGTAACGTGACAAAATAATTGACTAGAAAGCGTGAACTTTAACTTAAGTGTAATAAACTTATTCAGGTGGGACTTGCCGAATCTTCTTAAATAAACAGTGTTTCTGTAATTTTAATGTTCTTGCAACTGAGAAACTCATAAACCTTTACTTAAATTTACTTGAGTATGGTGGCCCAGCATTATCATAGTAAAATATGTAAGTTTTTGAGGAAAAAGGAATAAAAAATGGAAAGAAGCGAAAAATATGCGCAATCAAAATAGAAAAATATGCGCAATCAAAATAGAAAAAAGGGAGAAAAAATAATATTGTAATAAAAATTTATAATATAAAGTAAGAAAATATATTCGTTCACAAATAAAAAGTAAAAAAAAAAATATTAGAGAAATAATTCAAGCACTAAAATATTTTGAAAAAATATAATCCAAAAATAAAAGAAAAAAAAAAACATTGAAAATAATTGTTAAAAAACAACATTGAAAATCAACATCGAAAATCAACATTAAAAATAAACATTGAAAAATACAACATTGAAAATCAACATTGGAAATCGACATAAAAAAAAATTCAATGTTATTTCCACGTGGCCGGTCGTTATCATAGACCAGGATGCTTTGCATGCATATTCAATATATTTCAGCCATTAGTGGTGATTAGAAGCTCCTGACACATCAGCGATGTTAGGATGGTACTTGATATCTGCAGTTTATGATAACCAAGTGTACATATTGTGAGCACAAGAGAGGAAAACAAAAAGGGAACCATTCATTGTTCATAAGCCACATAGTGCAGTGGCCCATCGTTCTCATAGCCCGTGACGACTTTAATCAGCGGACTGTCAGCGGAGCTTGAGACCCGGTTGACCCAAAATCGCTCGAGAAATCCAAACAGTTCGTCCCGCGTCCAAAATGAGTAAAATTCGGAATACTGACTGGGAAAACGACGAGAACCTGAAAGCCACCATACGGAAATACGTGCTCTCAAAAGTAAGTTGGGCAAAAGAATCGGCACAGAGGGCCGACTGGCACATTTACGTGACAATTGCGTGACAGTCTCCAGGGCCTTATCGGCATTCAAAATGGCAGTGAGTCAGAAACATTAAAAGATGGTCTTCCATAGCATTTTTAGACTTTGTTAAAAGTGTAAACAGAGAACGATATAAATTTTGCCTCGTATGTGTTTGGTTTGACTTGCATGCCTCGAATTCCTCACGTCCTGGCTCACATGTTGTATGTAAAGCTTACACTCGCGAAACATGATCAATTGTGTTTATTATTCGTGAACCTGTAAAAAAATTGTAGTAAAAGATATCTTACTAGTGAAGTAAATGTGCCAGTTGGCCCTCTGGCTTCTATTGTCCAACTCACTTTTAAGTCTGTTCCGTAGTGTACATATTTCACTCCAAAATGAGTCATCCTTCGACTCGGCGTTAAAAGACCCCATGCATATTGCGGATAGTCTTGACCCAGAAAGTCTTGAACTTCTCCGACAAGTCAAGTTTTGGAGCACGTATTTCCGTACGGTGGCTTTCAGGTTCTCGTCGTTTTCCCAGTCAGTATTCCGAATTCTACTCATTTTGGACACGGGACGAACTATTTGGATTTCTCGAGCGATTTTGGGTCAACCGGGTCTCAAGCTCCGCTGACAGTCCGCTGATTAAAGTCGTCACGGGCTATGAGAACGATGGGCCACTGCACTATGTGGCTTATGAACAATGAATGGTTCCCTTTTTGTTTTCCTCTCTTGTGCTCACAATATGTACACTTGGTTATCATAAACTGCAGATATCAAGTACCATCCTAACATCGCTGATGTGTCAGGAGCTTCTAATCACCACTAATGGCTGAAATATATTGAATATGCATGCAAAGCATCCTGGTCTATGATAACGACCGGCCACGTGGAAATAACATTGAATTTTTTTTTATGTCGATTTCCAATGTTGATTTTCAATGTTGTATTTTTCAATGTTTATTTTTAATGTTGATTTTCGATGTTGATTTTCAATGTTGTTTTTTAACAATTATTTTCAATGTTTTTTTTTTTCTTTTATTTTTGGATTATATTTTTTTCAAAATATTTTAGTGCTTGAATTATTTCTCTAATATTTTTTTTTTTTACTTTTTAATTTGTGAACGAATATATTTTCTTACTTTATATTATAAATTTTTATTACAATATTATTTTTTCTCCCTTTTTTCTATTTTGATTGCGCATATTTTTCTATTTTGATTGCGCATATTTTTCGCTTCTTTCCATTTTTTATTCCTTTTTCCTCAAAAACTTACATATTTTACTATGATAATGCTGGGCCACCATACTCAAGTAAATTTAAGTAAAGGTTTATGAGTTTCTCAGTTGCAAGAACATTAAAATTACAGAAACACTGTTTATTTAAGAAGATTCGGCAAGTCCCACCTGAATAAGTTTATTACACTTAAGTTAAAGTTCACGCTTTCTAGTCAATTATTTTGTCACGTTACAGGCGGCCTCTCGGTTGCGAAGTATTAAGACTTAAGAAGGTTTTCAAGAAGTATTAAGACTTGCTAATTAAGAATGTATAACACAGAAAGTCAAGTAGCAGATTTAATTAATCAAGAAGAGCTACCGAGTTCTGTCCAAGCTGAACTCGCAATAAGGGTAAATAGTGATCAATTGGCTAAAAATAGCGTAAACGTAGGCCAGGACCTGAGTCGGAGTCCAAAGCGCGAATTACTAGAGTTCGAACACTTACCGAAAGGGGCCGGGCCTATCAAGAGCAGCGCCAGAGAGAGCATGAGAAGGATGAAGATCAGCTCGTCGTGAGGTTTCATGAAGCGTACGACGCATGGAAAACGCAAGCAACAGGCATCGAGCCTTTAATGGATAAACAGTCGCCGTCGTCGCAAGTAGAAAAGGAAGAAGGGATTCTCCGTTTGAGAAAATTCCACAACAAAACTAAGAAGATATACGATAAAATAAGGATCGAACCGGCTCCAGGACAAGAAATTCGTGGAAAATGGACGGATGTGATGTACTAACAAAATCACTGGAAAGCGTCACGCAACGAAGAAGATGTTAGATCCGTCGGAAGTAGATCGCCGGAGCAAGGCATCAACAAGGTCATGCCGGTAGAGAACCAGTCGGTCCTCAACGTCACATTCTCTCATCGATTTAAAGAAAGCTGATGCTGCTGCAGAACTGTCTGCAAGGAAAGTCGAATTTAACGCGTTACAAGAAGAAACAAAACATAAGGAAGCCACTGCAAGAATTGAAGCGGAACTAGCGCAGAGAAAACTGGAGTTGACAAATGGAAGCCAAGAAACAAATAGAAATAGCTAGGGCGAAGTTAAAGGTATACCAGGAAGTGGAAGGATTCAAGGACGATATGGTTTCCCTTGAAGATGATCGTTTGCAAACTTCGCCAATCCAGATAAACCTTGAAATAGAAACAGCATGATTTATTCCAGCTCAAGAACCCCAGTATTCAGTACCAAATGCGAGCACTCCAAATTCAACAGCGCAGCTCGCTCTACAGCCTCAGGACGTACATCCCGTAGAAAGTGGAACCACCCATCCCGCACACGTTCAAACGCAAGCGTCACCAGCAAACGTAGATACTATCGCCTCAATCGTCACAGAAATAGCCGATTCATTCAGCACGAGTCGCCTGCCAGCACCTGAACTAACCATCTTCAGCGGTGAGCACATCCTTTATCCGGATTGGAAGTCGTCCTTTCATGCCCTCATACACCAAAAGAACTTACCATCAAGTGATAAGATGTACTGTTTGAAACCATACATGAGTGGATCTGCCAAAGAAGCTATTAAAAGACCAGGGGCACCCAACGACAATTTTCGGAAAAATATCTGTTCGGAAGACGATTTGAGATCTAGAATTTTCGGAACATTTGTTGTAAAATTACTTACTTGCCTGCCTCTCCTAGGATTTTCGAACATCTAAAAAATGGTAAAATTGCCCATTTTCAACGGATTTTTACCCTAGAAAGGTCACCTATAATTTTCGGGAGCCTTTTTTCTGGCTGAAATTTTCGAACAGGTAAGGTTTGATCCCTATAATTTTCGGATCACTGGACTTTCAGCTAGGAAATCCGAACAGATGAAAAATTTATAGGGGATAAAAATATGCCCACATTCACCGTTTAAATACTAAAACACGTTTAACAATGCTATGTTTAAGTGGTTTTGAACTATATTCTCGTTGGGTGCCCCTGAAAGACTTTTCCTGCATGGTTCATCGGAAGCCTACGAACGAGCGTGGAACATTCTAGACGAGAGGTTTGGTCACCCGTTTATAGTAACAAATGCGTACCGAGATAAGCTACGAAAATGGCCCAAGATAGTATCAAAGATCACCAAGGTCTGGGAAGATTTGCCGATTTCCTAACAAATGTGGAAACTGCTATGCAAGTGATCGACAATCTAAACGTCTTGAATGACTACATGGAAAACCAGAAGCTACTTACCAAATTACCGGACTGGCTTGTTTCACGGTGGAACAGAGAAGCCATAAATAGAATGAAAGAAGAAAAGAAGTATCCAGATTTCAGGACCTTGTTGTGGAGGAAGTATGCAAATATTAAGTTTCTGGAATCTTCTAGAGTGTAAAGTCACGCAATGTTTGTGCCAGAACTTTCTACGGTCACGCTATGGAACAGCTTAGAACATTCTACCGAATGATTTATTCATAAAGTAATGCTACATAAATAGAAGCACCAAATGATGTAATGTTACAGAAATAGTTATCTAAGAAGCTCCAAGAATGTTCTAGAATATCTGGTAAATGTATATAAAGAGTCAGCTAGGTAGCAATGGTAGGTGGTTCTCGGCGGAGTCCGAGCGAAGAAACTATAGAGTGCTGTTAGTGTTTCTTGGTGGAGAACGAGCGGAAAAGCTATAGATGGTTGTTTTCTCGGCAGTGGTCGAGTAGAGAAGTCATAGAGTTCTGTTGTTGTTCGGCAGAGACCAAGTGGAGAAGCTGTAGACTGCTATTGTTGTAAAGGCTATTGGAGAACTTCGTTCAAGGTCAAGTGGACCGTAAGGAACTTTGTTAAAGATATTAAGAGGGGGGGGGAACAGGGGGGTAAATCTCCCTTCTCCCTACTTTCTGAGCCAATTTCTCCCTCCTCCCTAAACGGTTACGTTTCTTTTTCTCCCTTCTCCCTACTTTTTCTCCCTATTTCTCCCTCCTCCCAACTTTTTTTGGGCCATTTCTCCCTCCTCCCTATTCTGTTCCTACCCCCTCTATCAAGATTTACTGTGAGTTCGTGTCAGTGGTGACTTAAGTCGACTTAAGTTTAGCAGTAGGCTTAACGTAGTGTGATAATAGCTTATATTGTCCAGAAGTCGCTCCTCTGTAACTAAGGTTATATTACTTATCTTTAAATAAATAAGTTGGGTTCATTGAAGAGTTTCATAGTATATCTTTCTGTCGGTCGAGAGATACCGTAACAACCTTCACAACCTTCATCAGTGTTGAAGCAGATCTCCTATGCAATCCTATCTCGTCGTGTCATGCCGTAAAGGAAGCGAAAGGGGCAACATACAGCACTCACCAGGAACCAAACCCGAAATACGACGGAAGAAAGTTCAAAGGAACCAAGCGGAACCTCAAAGGTGCAACCGCAGTGTTCATTCTGCAAAAAGACCGACCACCTGTTGAATGCCTGCGTTTTTAGTTCAAGGCAGAGACACGCAAAAACAAAATTTTGTTAAAGGAAACTGCCTTTGTTTCGTGTGCCTGAGGAAGAGGCACATGTCTATTGATTGTAAAAAGAGGCTGACCTGTGCGACCTGTAACAACAGTCATCCCACTTGTCTTCACGAGGAAAGATATCCTAAGAAGCCAGAAGGAAAGAAGAGAAGTGAAGACACGGAACCCACCAATATCCGGAAGACTACTTCATTTACATCGCAAGGCGCCTCCAGTGCCAGTACCTCTATGATAGTTTCCGTTTGGCTGTCATCATTATCGAAGCCCGACAAGGAAGTATTGGTTTAAGCAATCTTGGACACTCAAAGCGATGCTACGTTTATCCTCAAGAAAACCTGCGACGAACTTGATGCAGAAACTCAGCCAACGAAGCTTCGACTGAGCACCACCACAAGTCAAGACTCACTCGTCGAGAGCCAAAGAGTCTCAAGCCCACAAGTAAGAGGATATAATTCTGACGTCAAGATTTGTATCCCGGTCGCTTTTACAAGGCGTCTATTCCCGCAGACGAAGAGCACATTCCCACTAGGAAAATAGCTTAGAATTGGGAACACTTGAGATCGATTGAAGACGAAATGCATGACCTATTCGACTGCAACGTTGGGTTGCTTAATAGATACCACTGCTCGCAAGTCTTGACCCCAAGAGAAGTTCTTGCTGGTGGCAATAACGAACCGTACGGCATTTAAATTGATCTTGGATGAAGTATCGTTGGTGGAAGTGATGTAAGGAGTGGACGGTCCCTTTGCCACAAGGTTGCAGTGAGGGAAATACCCGCTGTAACAATTACTGACATTGTTTGAGTCCTTGAGTCAGATTTTCAGGGAGCTAAGAATGATAACACGACTTCTCAAGAATACCTCTGCCATTCAAGGAACGCCCTATTTTTCCTGACAACCATTCAATGGCGTTGATTCGTCTTGAACATCTCAAACACGCACGATGGCATTCACGATGGCACTTCAAATATAAAAGCTTCAGAAAAAATTATTTAGTAGAATTTTTTGTGAGCCATAAATCGCATTTTTTTTAAATATATTTAATTCTTCTAGACATTCTCTATTATGTCTGAAAAGTTAAAGAATATGGGGAACTTTCCAACAAAGAAAAAAAAATGGTAGGTCACCGAATTAGTTTTTCAGATAATTTACAAAAACGGAAATTTAGTGGACGTTTTTGTGCCATGGTAACTGATATGACGTCACAAGTACCCTCAAAGTACAGCCCAGCAATAGAGTTGCAAGAAGACATATACAGTTTGCCCACACCATTCCATCGTTTCACAAACACTGCAGCAACGAGAAACTCTTTCGAGTCTCCTTAAGTTGTGTGCACCCGATGTACGACACATTAAGGGCCAATTTACACGGTACGACTTTAACGCACGCGACAGGCCTACGATATGACTTGGGACCAATCACACGCGTACGGAGCGAAAAAGTTCTAATAAACGTAAACAAATATTTTAGCTGTCCTGCGCTTTGAAAAAAACTTTCTAACCAGATGTTTTGCGCGTTAATCCGTTCCCTATTTCTCGAGAACCACTCATTAGAATCTCACGAAATTTGGCACGAAAATACTTTAGGAAATAAGTAACTGGAGGATTGAGAAAAATTGAACTTTAACAAAGGACATTCAAGATATGCCAGTGAACCTTCAACGAGGGATAATTAAAGATCTATTTGTTAAATTATTATTAACATATCGATAACTTGCGAGTATCGTTACAAGCTTGTTGCATGCAAATTATAAAGAAAATCTAACGAATAGATTTTCTGCAAATAAACAAAACCGATTTTAAACGCCCGTTTATATTTAATCATGTTGCCACGACAACGGCAAATACGTAAGCTTAATTATCAAAAAGTTGAAGTTTGTGTTGTTAACGTGCTTGCTGCCATTTTTGGCCGCCAAAGGATCGAGGGTTTTAGAGGAAAAGGTAAATGAAACAGAGGTATCAAAAACTGTGTTCAGCCACCTGTTATAAGGCCGATTTACACGGTACGACTTTGTCGCATGCGACAAGTTTACGACAGGCCCACGACATGAATTGTTTCGTGTAAATCAAACCTACAGCTCTCTCACGACTGTTGTGTACGTCCAAAAAATTGTCGTAGGATTTTAAAACATGTTTTAAAACGCTGCGACAGCCGTAGCTGAAATCTGTGGAGCATACGTATTTTGTGACAAATAATTTCTACTGAGTAGGGGACAAAGGAGAAGTTTTCTTGCGTCAAAATGGCGGACGAAGTTGTTGTTGACTGGTTCACATGAAGTCGTTTCTCGAAAAGTAGGGAACGGATTAACGCGCAAAACATCTGGTTAGAAAGTTTTTTCAAAGCGCAGGACAGCTAAAATATTTGTTTACGTTTATTAGAACTTTTTCGCTCCGTACGCGTGTGATTGGTCCCAAGTCATATCGTAGGCCTGTCGCGTGCGTTAAAGTCGTACCGTGTAAATTGGCCCTTAATGTGTCGTACATCGGGTGCACACAACTTAAGGAGACTCGAAAGAGTTTCTCGTTGCTGCAGTGTTTGTGAAACGATGGAATGGTGTGGGCAAACTGTATATGTCTTCTTGCAACTCTATTGCTGGGCTGTACTTTGAGGGTACTTGTGACGTCATATCAGTTACCATGGCACAAAAACGTCCACTAAATTTCCGTTTTTGTAAATTATCTGAAAAACTAATTCGGTGACCTACCATTTTTTTTTCTTTGTTGGAAAGTTCCCCATATTCTTTAACTTTTCAGACATAATAGAGAATGTCTAGAAGAATTAAATATATTTAAAAAAAATGCGATTTATGGCTCACAAAAAATTCTACTAAATAATTTTTTCTGAAGCTTTTATATTTGAAGTGCCATCGTGAATGCCATCGTGCGTGTTTGAGATGTTCAAGACGAATCAACGCCATTGAATGGTTGTCAGGAAAAATAGGGCGTTCCTTGAATGGCAGAGGTATTCTTGAGAAGTCGTGTTATCATTCTTAGCTCCCTGAAAATCTGACTCAAGGACTCAAACAATGTCAGTAATTGTTACAGCGGGTATTTCCCTCACTGCAACCTTGTGGCAAAGGGACCGTCCACTCCTTACATCACTTCCACCAACGATACTTCATCCAAGATCAATTTAAATGCCGTACGGTTCGTTATTGCCACCAGCAAGAACTTCTCTTGGGGTCAAGACTTGCGAGCAGTGGTATCTATTAAGCAACCCAACGTTGCAGTCGAATAGGTCATGCATTTCGTCTTCAATCGATCTCAAGTGTTCCCAATTCTAAGCTATTTTCCTAGTGGGAATGTGCTCTTCGTCTGCGGGAATAGACGCCTTGTAAAGCGACCGGGATACAAATCTTGACGTCAGAATTATATCCTCTTACTTGTGGGCTTGAGACTCTTTGGCTCTCGACGAGTGAGTCTTGACTTGTGGTGGTGCTCAGTCGAAGCTTCGTTGGCTGAGTTTCTGCATCAAGTTCGTCGCAGGTTTTCTTGAGGATAAACGTAGCATCGCTTTGAGTGTCCAAGATTGCTTAAACCAATACTTCCTTGTCGGGCTTCGATAATGATGACAGCCAAACGGAAACTATCATAGAGGTACTGGCACTGGAGGCGCCTTGCGATGTAAATGAAGTAGTCTTCCGGATATTGGTGGGTTCCGTGTCTTCACTTCTCTTCTTTCCTTCTGGCTTCTTAGGATATCTTTCCTCGTGAAGACAAGTGGGATGACTGTTGTTACAGGTCGCACAGGTCAGCCTCTTTTTACAATCAATAGACATGTGCCTCTTCCTCAGGCACACGAAACAAAGGCAGTTTCCTTTAACAAAATTTTGTTTTTGCGTGTCTCTGCCTTGAACTAAAAACGCAGGCATTCAACAGGTGGTCGGTCTTTTTGCAGAATGAACACTGCGGTTGCACCTTTGAGGTTCCGCTTGGTTCCTTTGAACTTTCTTCCGTCGTATTTCGGGTTTGGTTCCTGGTGAGTGCTGTATGTTGCCCCTTTCGCTTCCTTTACGGCATGACACGACGAGATAGGATTGCATAGGAGATCTGCTTCAACACTGATGAAGGTTGTGAAGGTTGTTACGGTATCTCTCGACCGACAGAAAGATATACTATGAAACTCTTCAATGAACCCAACTTATTTATTTAAAGATAAGTAATATAACCTTAGTTACAGAGGAGCGACTTCTGGACAATATAAGCTATTATCACACTACGTTAAGCCTACTGCTAAACTTAAGTCGACTTAAGTCACCACTGACACGAACTCACAGTAAATCTTGATAGAGGGGGTAGGAACAGAATAGGGAGGAGGGAGAAATGGCCCAAAAAAAGTTGGGAGGAGGGAGAAATAGGGAGAAAAAGTAGGGAGAAGGGAGAAAAAGAAACGTAACCGTTTAGGGAGGAGGGAGAAATTGGCTCAGAAAGTAGGGAGAAGGGAGATTTACCCCCCTGTTCCCCCCCCCTCTTAATATCTTTAACAAAGTTCCTTACGGTCCACTTGACCTTGAACGAAGTTCTCCAATAGCCTTTACAACAATAGCAGTCTACAGCTTCTCCACTTGGTCTCTGCCGAACAACAACAGAACTCTATGACTTCTCTACTCGACCACTGCCGAGAAAACAACCATCTATAGCTTTTCCGCTCGTTCTCCACCAAGAAACACTAACAGCACTCTATAGTTTCTTCGCTCGGACTCCGCCGAGAACCACCTACCATTGCTACCTAGCTGACTCTTTATATACATTTACCAGATATTCTAGAACATTCTTGGAGCTTCTTAGATAACTATTTCTGTAACATTACATCATTTGGTGCTTCTATTTATGTAGCATTACTTTATGAATAAATCATTCGGTAGAATGTTCTAAGCTGTTCCATAGCGTGACCGTAGAAAGTTCTGGCACAAACATTGCGTGACTTTACACTCTAGAAGATTCCAGAAACTTAATATTTGCATACTTCCTCCACAACAAGGTCCTGAAATCTGGATACTTCTTTTCTTCTTTCATTCTATTTATGGCTTCTCTGTTCCACCGTGAAACAAGCCAGTCCGGTAATTTGGTAAGTAGCTTCTGGTTTTCCATGTAGTCATTCAAGACGTTTAGATTGTCGATCACTTGCATAGCAGTTTCCACATTTGTTAGGAAATCGGCAAATCTTCCCAGACCTTGGTGATCTTTGATACTATCTTGGGCCATTTTCGTAGCTTATCTCGGTACGCATTTGTTACTATAAACGGGTGACCAAACCTCTCGTCTAGAATGTTCCACGCTCGTTCGTAGGCTTCCGATGAACCATGCAGGAAAAGTCTTTCAGGGGCACCCAACGAGAATATAGTTCAAAACCACTTAAACATAGCATTGTTAAACGTGTTTTAGTATTTAAACGGTGAATGTGGGCATATTTTTATCCCCTATAAATTTTTCATCTGTTCGGATTTCCTAGCTGAAAGTCCAGTGATCCGAAAATTATAGGGATCAAACCTTACCTGTTCGAAAATTTCAGCCAGAAAAAAGGCTCCCGAAAATTATAGGTGACCTTTCTAGGGTAAAAATCCGTTGAAAATGGGCAATTTTACCATTTTTTAGATGTTCGAAAATCCTAGGAGAGGCAGGCAAGTAAGTAATTTTACAACAAATGTTCCGAAAATTCTAGATCTCAAATCGTCTTCCGAACAGATATTTTTCCGAAAATTGTCGTTGGGTGCCCCTGGTCTTTTAATAGCTTCTTTGGCAGATCCACTCATGTATGGTTTCAAACAGTACATCTTATCACTTGATGGTAAGTTCTTTTGGTGTATGAGGGCATGAAAGGACGACTTCCAATCCGGATAAAGGATGTGCTCACCGCTGAAGATGGTTAGTTCAGGTGCTGGCAGGCGACTCGTGCTGAATGAATCGGCTATTTCTGTGACGATTGAGGCGATAGTATCTACGTTTGCTGGTGACGCTTGCGTTTGAACGTGTGCGGGATGGGTGGTTCCACTTTCTACGGGATGTACGTCCTGAGGCTGTAGAGCGAGCTGCGCTGTTGAATTTGGAGTGCTCGCATTTGGTACTGAATACTGGGGTTCTTGAGCTGGAATAAATCATGCTGTTTCTATTTCAAGGTTTATCTGGATTGGCGAAGTTTGCAAACGATCATCTTCAAGGGAAACCATATCGTCCTTGAATCCTTCCACTTCCTGGTATACCTTTAACTTCGCCCTAGCTATTTCTATTTGTTTCTTGGCTTCCATTTGTCAACTCCAGTTTTCTCTGCGCTAGTTCCGCTTCAATTCTTGCAGTGGCTTCCTTATGTTTTGTTTCTTCTTGTAACGCGTTAAATTCGACTTCCTTGCAGACAGTTCTGCAGCAGCATCAGCTTTCTTTAAATCGATGAGAGAATGTGACGTTGAGGACCGACTGGTTCTCTACCGGCATGACCTTGTTGATGCCTTGCTCCGGCGATCTACTTCCGACGGATCTAACATCTTCTTCGTTGCGTGACGCTTTCCAGTGATTTTGTTAGTACATCACATCCGTCCATTTTCCACGAATTTCTTGTCCTGGAGCCGGTTCGATCCTTATTTTATCGTATATCTTCTTAGTTTGTTGTGGAATTTTCTCAAACGGAGAATCCCTTCTTCCTTTTCTACTTGCGACGACGGCGACTGTTTATCCATTAAAGGCTCGATGCCTGTTGCTTGCGTTTTCCATGCGTCGTACGCTTCATGAAACCTCACGACGAGCTGATCTTCATCCTTCTCATGCTCTCTCTGGCGCTGCTCTTGATAGGCCCGGCCCCTTTCGGTAAGTGTTCGAACTCTAGTAATTCGCGCTTTGGACTCCGACTCAGGTCCTGGCCTACGTTTACGCTATTTTTAGCCAATTGATCACTATTTACCCTTATTGCGAGTTCAGCTTGGACAGAACTCGGTAGCTCTTCTTGATTAATTAAATCTGCTACTTGACTTTCTGTGTTATACATTCTTAATTAGCAAGTCTTAATACTTCTTGAAAACCTTCTTAAGTCTTAATACTTCGCAACCGAGAGGCCGCCTGTAACGTGACAAAATAATTGACTAGAAAGCGTGAACTTTAACTTAAGTGTAATAAACTTATTCAGGTGGGACTTGCCGAATCTTCTTAAATAAACAGTGTTTCTGTAATTTTAATGTTCTTGCAACTGAGAAACTCATAAACCTTTACTTAAATTTACTTGAGTATGGTGG